>JABCKL010000181.1:0-15744 GCA_018851305.1 Calocybe cyanea
GAGGATAACTTGCGTACATAAGCGCGAGCTGCCAAATGCTATCAAAGTATCCGCAATGTAGGGTGCGGGCCATACACGGGCCCAAAAACAACCACCCAAGAGTCATGCATGAAAGGTTACCCGCATAAGATCGAAATGGCACACGCAAGTCTGCTAAGTAAATTTGCTGATCTTTCTAATGTCGTCCGGATGCTTAGTATGACGACTAGATGGGCAGCTTGTGCCCTATGGGAGATTCTCGGTGATGTCAGCGCCCCAAGAGAAGGATCTAAGCATCCAATGGTGTGGAAAGTTTACGACCGGTGGTATGGGGCGTTAGGTGGTGTGGCTATCACAATAAGTAGGAGATACTGCTGCTAGCAGCAAATTCTCCGCAGTTGATCAACAAGGCACAATGTTGACGGAGACAGCTGTGAGGAGGATTTAATGCAGCGATGCTGCGCCCAATAATCAAGTCAGGATATTATACATCAGCATTTTCCTTCGCCGAATCAATGGATTGAGAAATGATTAGACAAAGCTTGATAGATGTAATTCTGGCCAGTATACAATCAACCGGAAAAGCAGGGAAAGCAACCTCAAAGGCCGCTCGGACCATCTGAATATCGGACGTTGAATCTGGGGAGTCAGTTACGTTAGGAAGTAACAATTGGAAAAGGTAAAACAAAGGGACCTTGTAGGATCATACTTCTTGTATGTTCTCTTGAGGAACTCGTAACTCCCGTATGTTCGGAATACCTGCTGGTTTTTGTCGCTCTCTCCAAGGTAGAGGGGTAATCCACGTGTTCTCGGTACACTGTATGCAATTCAGCCTCTTTTTTGTCTATAATTGTTGACAGTAGCCCTACGTTCGGAAAAACTTTTGTCGAGCAGCTTCAAGAGCTGGGCTAACACGCTCAGCACCTTCGCGAGTTGAAATATAGAATTGGATCATGTAAAAACCACCACGGGGAGCGTCGATCGCGTTTCCACCTCTGGCTCGACCAGCTTCAATTTGGGAATGTGGAACCGCCGTAAAAGCGAGTGCCGATCCGCCCAACTCATTTCTGAATTCATTGCAAAATCTAGCATATAGTGCATATATCTCGCGATATGGCTGAAGATCGTTCGAACCCTCCAGAACGGATGCACCAAAGAGCTGGATTACTGCGGTGACATTTCCAAAGTCAGGGATGAAGTTTGCAACTTCGTAATAACTGCGAGGAGCGATGTCCGTTTGAATAGTAGGAATTGCTTTGAACTCCCCAAATAACGCGTCGGGTAGCTCTGACCCTTTGTACCAGGCATTTATAGAGATGAATGGTGAGATCGTGCCATTGGAAAATCCATTGAAAAAAGAGACAACCATCGCTGCACGCTATTAGTTGGATTCTATGGTGGCGAAAGAACATTGAATAGAAAAACCTACAAGCTTTGGTGTCATTCGCCTGAAGAGGATAATGAGCAACTGCTCTTAGAACAGCGTCGACTGAGGAGTTGCTATACTAAAATGTATGGTAATAGAGGAACGTCGTAGACATTAAAGAATTTAACGTACGACTAGCTGTCCACCAAACCAGTTCTTGTCGTCCTTTGTGCCGGTTGGTATAGCGTCCACAACGTAACGAGTGACTATACCAAACCTATTGCCGCTACCTTTCAATGCACGGAACAAGTCAGAATACCTGTTCACTGTCGCAGTCACAACTTGGCCATCCACAAGTACGACGTCCATCTCCCTGATAGTGTCGGATGAAAATCCATACTCTGAGGCTAAGTGGCTGAGTCCACCACCCAAGAGAAGGCCTGTGCCGACATTGCTGGAGATAGCGAAGGTGGTATGAGACATACGAAACACGTTTTCGAAACGGTGAAATGTTTTACCTAGACCTTCCTCCAGCGACGGCAACTCCATGTGTTTCCAAAGTATCCAATGCCTCTCCCCATGTTATCCCAGGTTGAAAAGTCACAGAGCTTGTTGAGGCATTGTACGTGATGGCCTTCATATCCGCGAAGTGTATAAGAACGCCGCCTTCTACACTGTAGTCGCTATTAGGTTGCTCGACGAGGTTAAATTACGAGAGCTTACTTGTTCCAACCCTGCATAGCGCTATGTCCCGCTGCCTGGACCGCATACCTAGCTTTTGCTCTGAATATAGCTTTCATGGCGACAGACACGTCTTGAGTGGTTCGCGGAAAGACGACGCAACTTGGATCAAGTTGCTCATTCTGCAGACTCCAGGCTGACCTTGCGCCTGTCTCGTAGAGCTGGCTGCCGGGGAAGTCCACAAGTGCCGAGAGGGGGCCAGTACGTAGGATTTGACAAGCCGACTGACTCTCATTGGTAGCTGCGTTGGTTAATGAGGGAAGCAACAAAAGGGTAAGGGCTAGAAGAGGAAAGACCATGGGTGAGCGCTGCGTTGTCACAACAAAAAAAAAAAAAGAAGAAAGCCAACCGACGCGCTTTTAGATACTTGTCAATAACAATCGTAAATCCCCGAAGGTAACCACAGGGTCGCTCAATTTTAAGATCACTCCAGACGGAACCGAAGCCCATCAATGCAGTTACCTTATATATACATTATCTAAACTCCGCGCCGCTTTCTTCCGCTTGCTGCAAATGTATATATACTTTCGTCCTCGGTAGAATCGCGTGTCTGGAGTAAAGAAAATAGGAATGGATCCAATGCATAAGAAAAGACAGCTCTGTGGGGAATCTTAGTTTGTTATTCATTGTCGAGTACCAACTTCAGACATCAGACAGCCGGGTAACTTCGCAAGGGGACGACTGTTGAGGGTATGCTCGTGTCTCCAACCTTTTATTGAGTCCTTGGTTGGCCGATCCCTTCTCCAAGCACTGTATTGGCTCATAAGCACCCTCTCCGAGATACTCGAGCGGGGCTTCGAAGTTCCACCTCAGGCGTGGCCTTTCTCTCCTACTAGGTTTGATACGTGCGAATAAGACTTCGATTTGGTGAAATCCTCGCGTTATTAGGAGGATCTGACTTACTTTGCCAGAGGAATTGCTGACCTAGAACAACGTCCCTTCACTCAGCAATTCCTTAAGCCGGAAATGCCATGCTATGGAGCCTAGGCCAGAAAGCTACTTATGAATGGCTTCTTGAGGCAACGAGCTTCCTCCGTCACGACGGTAGTATATTCATGCAGTTCATGAAAGCGGTCTTCCTATCAAAGTGATCTTGGGTGACAACTCGCAAATTCCCACTTGAATCCCTCATTCCGTCGTAAACCCCCGACAGGAGGCTCGTACGAGAAGTGAAGTTTTTGTTTGATCAATTCTATCGTTGAATAAATAACGGTTACCTTCCATCGAGACGGTGAATCACAGATGGGGGGTTCAAGGATGGGCAGCTTACAAAAATGGAGATGGACATTGCCTTAAACCTGATTGCGACTTTGACGCCTGTCCCCGTGAACAGAGGCAAAAGGGTGAATTGTGCTTGTGAGCGATCCATTCCTGTGAAATGAATGGAAGAAGTTACTACTAGTTCTTGGCTGATAGATGATCTGCCAGGTGGAATAGAAACAGTTTTGAGCCGTGAGACGATGCTCTGATGATGGAGCAGAAGATATCATCTTTTCTCGCTCTTGTCGCCAGGCATGAAGCGCCATGGAAAGATCGAGAAATTTAAATTGTATGGTCGAGCTTATGAAGTAGAACGGCATGGCATACAAATAGGTTAGAGAAGGCGAGAGGAAAAGAGGGAGTTCAAACGTCGTCGTTCGGCGACCTTTGGCATCTTCTCTTAGTGACAGCTTTCGTTCACTGTCCTTGTTCGACGGATATGAGATATGGGAAATTGTGTACGACATGGTCTTTGGAATGAGCAGAAAATCAAGCGGCTTTGCCAACGCCAGCGAGATCGGCCAGTTAACATGGTTGTTGATGTATCTGTCGAAGGAGATACACCGTGGGAGTATGTGTGGTCTTGGCGATCCCACGTATGTAACTATAAGACGCCAATGTTCTTTGATCAGCCTCTTTGAATTCAAACAGATCTATCTGCTGAATGTATCTGACAGCGTGAGCCGTAAACTCTATCCCTGGGAATCTGTTTGACGCTGGTACCAAGATATTACGTCGGTACACATCTTGTGCGAGGAACGTCAACATCTTCAGCAACTCAACTGTACTAGCTGACGATGATTGATCGGTTATGATATACAACAGGCTTTATGGACCGCAAGGATGTGCTACCAGTGTGGCAGGGGAGACCTACTATTGGCTCAGGACGTCGTTCACAGCTAGAGCCTCCGCCCGCCCGACACTATTGTACTATATCCCCGATTTCGAGGATCGCTTAGTGGAGAAATGTCTAATCGAAGTCGGTGCTCCTTTGCTAGTTACGCAAGTCAGCTTATTCTACCAATGCGAGCGCTTGAATAGATCAACGTTTTGCCCCCGCACGACGAACGCTATAACAAATGGGGCCGCGGCTGTTTGCCGGCACATGTGTGCCGACGCGCTACAGCACTTAAAAACGGCTTCATGTATTACTCTGGCACGACATTTGCATAGTTCGGCTCCCGACAACGGCGGAGTGGGCTAATGTCTTCAGGGGCCTTGAGGATCAGTGTTGAGAGATAAACACGAACGTTGCCACTCAGCCTTCTCCTCAGCGACAAAATAGTCACCATCAGGAACGTACGCAGACACTTAAAGGCACATTTGGTTTTCTTGAAGGCCCACCGGCTTTAACCATGTTCCTTTTTCTTCTAGCCTTCCCCTTTTTTCTGCTTCCCACACCAACAAACGCAGGCACCAATGGTGCTGAATCGGCTTGTCGGCTTCTGCATGTTGGTCCCCTCTCGTTGCTTGTCAACTTTCCTGGAAGCCACCTTTATGAGACAGGTGCAAGATCAGCCTGGAGTCTGCAGAATGTGCAACTCGATCCGAGTTGTGTCGTCTTTCCCCAGACTACTCAAGATGTATCTATCGCGATGAAAGCAATATTCGAAGCCAAAGCTAGATATGCTGTCCAAGCAGCGGGCCATAGCGCTATGCGGGGTTGGAACAAGTGAGCTTTCGTAACCGAACCTATAAGAAAATCTGATAGCGACTGCAGTGTAGAAGGCGGCGTTCTTATACACTTTAAGAATATGAAAGCCATCTCGTATAATGTCTCGACGAGTTCTGTGACTTTGGAACCTGGAATAACGTTTGGAGAGGCATTAGACACTTTGGAGCCCCATGGGGTTGCTGTCGCTGGAGGAAGAGTTAGGTAAAAAAAAAGAAAATATTGTTGTTACCACGTTTTCTATGTCTGACATTATTATCAGTACCGTCGGCACAGGCCTTCTCCTGGGTGGTGGACTCAGCTACTTGGCCCCAGAGTATGGATACTCGTCGGACACTATAAGAGAGGTCGACGTCGTGCTTGTGAATGGCCAAACCGTGACCGCAAGAGCAGATAACCAGTATTCCGACTTGTTTCGTGCACTGAAAGGTGGCGCCAATAGGCTTGGCATTGTGACTCGTCACGTTGTGGACGCCATACCAGCCGGTACAAAGGACGACAAGAACTGGTTTGGTGGACAGCTTGTTGTACGTTGACACCTTTGCTTCCTCGTTGTCTTTTGTTGACGTACTACCTTATAGTATGGCAACTCAGTCGATGCTGTGCTGAATGCACTTGCTCATTACGCTGTTCAAGCAAATGACCCCAAAGCCGGTAGGTTGCCTTGATCTATATTTCTACGCTCAACCTAAAACTGACTAACAATGAGCCAAGCGATATTGGTGTAATTTTTCAATGGATTTGCGAACGGAACAATCTCACCGCTCATTTTCCTGAATGCCTGGTACAGAGGCTCAACGCTACCTAACGAGGTGTTCGGGGAGTTCAGGGCAATTCCTACTGTTCAGACGGACATCGGTCCTCGCAGTTACTACGAAGCTTCGAGCCTTATTAGCGACCCCGGAGCGGTTGCTCCGGCAATCCAGCTCTTTGGTACATTCGTTCTTGAAGGCTCAAATAACGATCTTAAGCCGTATTGTAATTTATATGCGCTATATGCTGGGTTGTGCAACGATTTTAAACACGAGTTGGGTGGAACGACACTTTCTTTTACGGCGATTCCCGATTCTCAAATTAAAGCTGGTCGAGCTAGAGGCGGAAATGTGATCGACGCTCCTCGTGGTGGATTTCATATGATACAATTTGCCATCTCCACTCACGAAGGTGCTAAGCGCGTAAGTCCTGCACTTGAAGCTGCCCGCCAAAACTTTTTCCGAACGTAAGACTATTGTCAACATATGGGAAAGTGTTGTGCATAGACTGAACTGCCCGTCTCCTTTCCCAGTGCCCCAAGAACACATGGACTACCCCTTTACATCGGGGAGAGCGACAAAAACCAGCATGTATTCCAAACATATGGCGGTTACGACTTCCTCAGGAGAACGTACAAGAAGTATGATCCTACAAGGTACGTTAATTTTATTCGCTTTCAAAAATTACCACTAATGCTTCAGAATCAACATTCGATTTTCAGATGGCCCGAGCGGCCTTTGATCCTGTTTTCCTTAACATATCCACATCTATCCTAGCTCATTTTATCGATTCATTCATTTAGCAAATAAAAAAGCTGATGTATAGTATTCCAACTTTATTATTTGACATGGCATCGCTGCATTATGTCCCCGATCTGGTTTCTTACCCCTCAAAGTTGCTTTCCAGAAAACTTCAAGTTGGCAGTAAGCGGTTTCTCAAACAGTTGCTAACAGCCACATGCCTAATTTATGACTTAGTCCGCGAGCGGATTGACATCGGATTATCTCAGGCGGTTCCTTGTTATCAATCACGGCGCATGAACAGGTGTGCCGTGATCGGCTGCAATTCACTTACTAATCAATTTTGACGGACATTGAGGAGTTTGATGCCTGTCCAGACGATCATACAAGAGATTCCGGACCTATATAAGCGTACCAAGAACTGACACCACATGGAACAACATGCAATCCTCCTGCTGATGAAAGAGATCGACGTGATCCAATCAAGTCAAGGATGTCAGTCACGTTGCTGCAAAGGTACTTGAATAGCAAGCTACTGGATGCCGACCTCTTTGCTTCTTCTCCTCCCCTGGAGCCTCTTGTGCTCATGGATCTTCCGGCCCTCGTTCACTCCGCCGAGCTTCTGCAGACTGTAAAGGTAGGTGCTTTAGTCATTGCTTCATACTCGTCACGACTAACTTCTATAAGTATACCAATGGTAAATGACACTTTACTGGAAAGAGTCGAGAACGGCTGACGAAACCAGTTATATCTCTTAGTCGCGAGTGCTGCGTTGCTGGTTTGTCCGAACATTCTTGGATCGGGTCAATCCGCTTATCCAAGGCATGCTAGATTTTCGATTATTCATTGACGTTTTCCATGGAGGTGAGCGTGAATGAAATCGACCCAGAGCCAACAGTCGATCAAGACGCGTTCAGTTCGAGCTGATATGGAAGTCTGACTGGAGTATTGGGAAAGTGCTATTCCTTCTCGCACGCTATACTGCTTTCTGCGATGTTCCACTTGTGATCTATTGTACGTATATAAATCTGTTTCCGACCATCTAATTTCGACTGATTAGCATGATGCTAGATGCACTTGCCCCTCATGTCTCACACTCAGTACGTACTGGATGAGAAACCATCAGCTCAGCCAAAATGACTTGTTGAAATACGAGTAGAATTGTCACGATATATATGCAGCATCTTCATGTATGCCAGTGCTTACTGTCTGACTTATATTCTTGATTGTGCTGAAACTCATATTTAAATTCAGATTCGACTGCAACCGGTATCGCTGTCGCTGAAGGTCTGTTGCTATCAACACAATGCATGTTCCGCTAATTTCTTGGGTAATGTTAACTCTTTCTCTCAGCAATCATGCTGCTCCGTACTTATGCTCTCTGGGGGAAAAATCGCAAGGTGCTAATAATTCTATCGACTCTCCTTGTAGTACGTACACTTGCTTCCGTCGACCTCACAAGTTACCTGAAATGGCTATATAGGCTATTTTTATACCAGTCCTCGTTATTCTGGCTGTTTTTCTGGAGTCGTTAAAATGTACCATATTGGCATTACCACTCCTCAGACTTAAAATAATCAGCCGTGTGTAGATGGACAACCACCGCTGCCTACGGTCGTTGGTTGTTATCCTATCGAAGGCAGCATCATATTGTTTGCAGATTTTGTCTTGCTGTTGGTATTAGAGATAAGTGAGCATCCAATACCTTAACGAAAATGCATCTAACGATCATCCGTTATAGCTATTACCTCCTTCACCATATGGATTGGAGTGAAACGCTTTCGTCATTCTCGCAATCCGCTGATATACATGCTATACCGTGATGGCGTTTTCTTCTTTGTTTACACCTTCTGTAGGGTCACCTTCCACGATTATGTCGTTCATATTACTCATGTCACTAGTGGTCTCTGTAGGCAATATCATTGTTTTAGTAGCTGGGCCTGTGCGTATTTTCTTCGTTACACAACGTTCAACTGACCCTTGATACTGCACAGCCCGAATATGTAGACCTCTTGAACACGTTCGTTGGCTCTCATCGCGCTTTATTGTAGTCAAGTACGATTAACAATCTCAATTTTAGCTTCCAAAGAGTTATGCACAGTGTTTTATCCACAAGAATGGTGCTCCATGTTCGTGCAACTGCTCGCGGTTTCGGGGATAATCTCCTTGAAGAGCAGAGTACGCCGGGTCACATCAGCCTCACGACCTCAGCTTCATGATTGTTGTGGTATACACGTGCTAAGTGCCCAAGGTCATGCTAGTATAGTATGTTGTAAACCTTCAACCAATGTTCCAGTTTGCTGACGTATAATTTGAAAGAGCGAAGGATTAGCTGTTTACCTAAACAAATTTGGAGGTCTGGAGCTACGATGCCATGATCCAACTATCCGCGGAAGCGTAGCGTCCATATTACATATATTGTACATTGAGGTGCGGCAAGAGCGTCTTTTATTAACACAGGCAACGACACTATAATTTGCGTACAATAGTCAAAACTTCCGACAATCTAGTGTATCATTGATTTGCAGACCCTTGAGAATCTCGGAATTATGCGGATGTTTTGAACAACTTGGATTTTTTTCTCCCCAGTGTTTATGAAAAAATGAGGG
Organism: Calocybe cyanea; assembly: GCA_018851305.1. Classification (NCBI taxonomy): domain Eukaryota; kingdom Fungi; phylum Basidiomycota; class Agaricomycetes; order Agaricales; family Lyophyllaceae; genus Calocybe; species Calocybe cyanea. The sequence goes on from JABCKL010000181.1 coordinate 9,121, forward strand.
TATCGGCCGTAGCCAGAAGCCGTTCGTACGTTTAGTGTCGACGCAGCAATCTCGGTCAATTCTCTTCTTCTTGAGTAATGGAACGATCATTGTGTATTCAAGTTAATAGACCTGTCACTGCATCCCTGCTATCGCTTTCCCAGTAAAGAGTGGATGAAAGTAACATACCCAACCCAAGACCCTCCCACAGTAAATCTTCACATTCCCGCCACTTTATCAGCATCAAAACTCCCGGAATGTTATCCAACTATCTGATTACACATGGAAGCGAAGGGATACTTTGTTCATATCATTCTCAGCTTGTTTGTAATTCTCGCTCACGACCATGTTGAGTAAGCGATTCATTGAAACATACCTGACGACTCAGGTAGAGGCACAGACACTCTACAGCCGGTAAGTCTTTGCAGTGCTGGTGAAACTGGTGTCCAGGACTCTAAACTACATTCAAATTTGTAGAGTCATGCGCTGGTGATCGAGCATTTTCAATACTGTCATTCTGAGCTAATTGAACACAGCGGTATAAGTGCATCGTCTAATGCGCCGCTGCGTCGTATTTGGCTCTGGCGATTTCAAGGCTTGAGTCTACTCCTTGAGCGCCCTATAGCATCTGCTCACCTTTGCCTTTAGGGCCGTAAGCTCCGCTCTTTTAGTCAAGTTTTATGCGTATTCATCGACAGCTCTAGACGCAAACATCCGCCCCCGCATCATCCCTCGTCATAGATTACATTGGATCGACGTAGCTCATTGGTACATGGTGATAAGCGTTGTCATGCGCAATCCACTTCCCAAGATGCACATCAAACTACGGTCAAAAACCCAAGGAAAGTTCTGCTTCTCACATCCGAACTTTGAAAACCTTTCAGACTTGTTGGGTGTGGCCTTAGGATGTTTTCAAGCGCTCTTATAGTCTTGCGAAGCTCTTTTAACGGGATGCAACGACGAAAAAGACGCCCAATACATCAACTTGAAAGAAAGAGGTATGGTTGGGACATATGCTGAAGCATTTAATAAGAGGCGAGTACTTGTGCACAGACAGTAACAGTAAGGAGCATTGACATTTTGAAACCAAGTCGAGTAATAACCTAGGTCAGGAGGCAAGACGTTAAAACTCCAACCGCATTGCAGTATTTTCTTAAGTACAAGTCTGCCCTAAGCCCTTCGCTCAGCATTTGTGTCGCAAGGTCCAATGGCATGCACTCCGCCAAGGTCATGTCCACCACTTCCTCTCACCACTGTAATCTCAAACCTCTGCATGTAACGACACGCCAACTAACAAGTTACCCTTCAGCGTTTCTTTGAGGGTAGAAGAATCAAATGTTTCGATCACATAGCGATAGGAAAATTAGGCTTCGGAAGATCACAACTGACAACAGACGTGATGTGACATTGATAGTGGTTGTCTGATCTGGGCTTCCTCGAAACGGACGGTTGTGCACTTATCACGGCCTGATGATTGAACGCGTATATACGACTCCTCTGTTGCGGTTTCACTGGAAGCATTACAAAAATAGGACGTCAACGGGAGAACACATCCCGTGTGAAAGCTCCAAAGCTAGGAGATAAGTTAACGTCAACTTCATGCAAATGAAATCGTCTAGGCTGAGCGGCTCATGATCGCCTTTGAATTCATTAGAGGTTGAAGTGATTTCCACTAACTTCTTCTCATGGGGCACCGCGACGATAAATACGTGATGCTCACGGAGAAATCCCATGGTATCTCCGTTATTTTGAATGGTCTTCTACCATATGTCATGAGTGCGGTTTATCTTAAGAAGCTAACATCTCGTACAACAGCCGACATCTAGCCACTTTCCCGTACCCCTTTTAGCTATGTTGGGGGGCGAATCTGCATGGCCTCAAGTTTTGGCTATTCGATGCCTGTACAGCGCCATGTTGACTGGAGCAGTTATATTCGCTTTGCGTTGGCTATGTTATCAGAGCTCGTGTTGTCGCACTTTGAATTCCACAGTGGCATAATTGGTGACATGTCCTACCTCTTGTGCCGCCCTGTGACGGCTGCTGCAATAACAAGACTTTTGTTTCCATGAGATATAGATAGCTACTCAGTTCGCGGGCCGGCACATCAAACAGTGGAGTGGCATCTCTGTTTTCTGTGAAATATAAGTTCCCAGAACAGTTATATATAAACCATTGACATCAGAAATGAGGCACTTCCTACCAATCTTGATTGCAACGAACAAAATCACCTCCAGGGCTTTGGCTTGATAAAGGCAGCCTTTCATATATGTACCAACGCCCAAGCGTCTCAGTTGGGCAGAAGTAGCGTTGGCCATCTTTCCGAGGATTTCTATACAACCTTTCATCCAAATGCCCATTTAACCAATGGCCCCACTCTTGTTGCGTTCATAGTCAAGCAAAAGGACAGTTTTGTAGAAAGCTACTCGTGCCATTCTGTGCAACTTGCAACACCTGCCGAAAATCTGTAATCAATTTCTTTTTTTTCCTTCTGGAGTCATGGTGATTTCTGAGTGGTATTACGGTGTAACACCCATATTTCACCGACGTAACGTAACTTAATTTTTGACGCTTGTATGAGGTTGATTACTGGATCTAGTGTATTCAGAACATATATCAAAGGACTGAAAGACAACCCACCATTGATTTGGCTCTACTTTGGGCGTATTAACCTATCTCACCAACCGATGGCATCCGGATTGGCATCTCGGCTTGACGGCATCACAATAACCATTGTGTAGTCACCTAGTGATAAGGACGTTGTGGCAGATAGAATCAGTATATCGGCGAGTGTAATTAGGGTAGATTTGGTCTAAGCTTGCATCAGGCTGTTCGTCTGAACATGGAAGTTGTATATTTTTGGATGATGAGAACGAACATGGTGTGGTGATTTGGCAGATCCAGGAGATTGGGAGTTAACTCTTCGATTTGACAATCACAAATGCGAGAATTGTAGAAGTAACGGCTCTTTTATCAGTGTAGTTTTTGAGCTCCACGATCATCATAGCTTACAGTTCTTTTGCCTTGATAGTGGGGTCGCGCAGTTTGGTGGCCTGGACGCAAGCTGAGGTTGATATCATCGGATGGGTCTCTAGGAGTGCTAGCACCAAACAGACGCTTAAAAGGAAAAGACAAAGCTGTCATCAGCAATGTGATTGGATTCAGTGGGGGTCTTTCGGAGCTAAAAGAGTATGTTATCGGAGGTTCTGAACTGAAACTCACACGGTCACCACTTCTTCACATCCCGACACTTATATTGGGCGCTAATTGTCTCAAGAAGCTTGGTGTGAAAAAAGACAGCCAGCATAAAACGTACGGAATGATCACTTCAATGTTTTGATCTCATCCGTTCGATCAATCATCACACAATAAAGTAAGCAGCCTGCTTTGTTCGTTCCATTCCCGCTCCACTTACATTCCTTTCTTGAGCATCCTGATATCCGCACATCTTGAATTTAATTAGAATGACAGATCGGCCGTCTCACAGCCAACAGTCGTCGAGGCATTGCATCAAGAGGAGTCAACGCAGTGTTCGTGCAGGTGCCTGAGATTTTGAACCAACCAAATTGCTACCATCGCCAGTTCGGCCACGGAAACATTGAAACCGTACGCTACAGACGCTCAAAGCATGATTCGGCGTTCTTTTGGTCAAGATGTGCTACCCTAAAGAAGGAATCTTCTCGGTCACAGCAGGATATTTAAGGATGTATGTCACCAAAAAGGTTCTCCAGTCTTCTTTACTCATGACTCTGGAAGAGCGAGACAGCTTTACAGGCCTTGGGCTGATTATTTTTTCCTGGCTAATAAGGATAGTTCCCACAACGCTGCTTCTTGGTGCGGACACTCCTATGTGACTTTCTTGAGAAAGCACCCGATGCAAACTTTTCTTCATGGCAGGCATCTTCATCCCACTGCTTTGTATCACAACCCATCACACAGTGTACGTGTCTACATGATTCTGGGTATGTATACCTCTAACTTCTAATTTCAGCAAGCAGGGGCTTGCGTCCCTCCGTAAACGCGTACTTCTCACAATTTCTGTTTCGAGTTTTCTGGCTGCTTGTAGTCATACTTGGACCAGTTTGGCTGGCGCGGTCCTGAGTATTCAAACTATCACCAATAATCCAGGAATACCTTTAGCTCAAAAGGCGACTGCATATAACGCCGCGTCTGACAAGATAACCATCATCAATAATTGGAGTTGGACGCTACTGGTATGTCTAACCAACAACATTATTACATTTGCTGATACCACATTTCAATTTTCTAACGCAGCCATTTATGACGGATACAATAACAATTTGGAGGGGTACTGTGCTTTTCCCTGAGCAGCGCCTGGGATTCATTCTAGCACTCTTCTTCAGCGTGGCAGGATTAGGTATGTTGTTATCCATGAATCTGTTGGTGCATGTAGAGCGGTGACTTGACCTCCTCGATTTCCAGCAATCATGTTTACGGAAGTGATGCTCATAACTCTCCATCCTGCTTTGTACATTGGACAACAGGACTTGATTAGTCATTTGGACGCTGCTGGCGTGATTCTCTCCTTTGTAGCAAATCTGGTCGCCACAGGTCTGATAGCTTATGGCGTCTGGTAGTACATTTGCTTGCTTGTCTTGGAATATATTGACTGTTTCTTTAGGTCGTACAGACGCTTTTTTATCACGCAGATAGATCAAGAGCTGAGAAGACAGTTCCGACTTTATAAGGTCCTCCGACTGCTCCTCGAGTCTGGATTGACTTATTGTCTACTTCAGGTATCCATAACTCACTTATCACACTCTAATGAAACTAATTTCGTGGATGTAGATGATAGTCGTAATAATTGAGTTTTTTCCCATTGGTCCGCTTGCAACGCCATTGAGTGGGAAGGCTGTGGCATACGATGTCTTCAGCACGGTGTACATAATGACCTCCGTGAGTGTTCTGCGCTTGATGATGGAAAACACATGCTTTATCAACATAAATTCAAGGCAATGTATCCTTCTCTTGTAGTGCTCTTAATCAAGCATAGAGGCAGCTTCGTAGAAAACTATTCGTATCATGCTGAGCGTATAAATTGATAGCCCTTCACCTACCTTGCTTTCTTTCTTCAAATTTCTGACAGCACTTTCTTATCTTAATGTAGTACCGTTTCACGTTTGCGGATGAGCCCGTCCTCGCTGGCTCAATTTCTTGTCTGGATTTGTGTACTAAAACCTTTTGTATCACCCGTGTCTATCCTGGATGGCAGTCGGCACACACATATGACAAGTTCACAGGGTTGCCAGATCATGATTCCTGCTTTAACTTATAATCCCGCAAAGACACTGTAGATTGCGATTGAGGAGTACAGATGGGTTGACTTTGGAAACAGTGTACTCATTTGCTCGCCAAAGATCCTCGAGGGAGCGAAGAGGCCGCTATAGTTCTCCATAAGCACAGAGATAATGCGACTCAAAATTTGAGGTTTCTCGGGATGCATCTGAGCGGTAATGGAGAGCATTAAGTGGTACAATCTACAAATCAGGTAGGAATGGGGGTACGAAGATGTCAGGATTCGATGTCTGGCTTCATCTTCAAAAGAGTGACTACAAGAGAGGCCAGAGAACTCAGAACTGGTGTATTGCATATCGTTTGCCTACCTAAAATTTGCATCTTCCCTCGTACCTAACTTGACGCATTCTCTATCGTTTACTGATCATTGATATACATTGTTATTCATCTCGGGGTAGGCACGGCTGCAAGCCGATCTGTATTACCTGAGGGTGAAACTAGAACTTAGGCAAACCGAGCGCCAGAAAGCCTAGAGCCTGGCAGTAGACGTAAACTAGGCGGGAAATGGGTAAGCTTGATCAGGTGAAGGTGGGAATATCAATGTCGCAAATCAACCGAATATGGTACAGACCAGCAGCTTACATAACTGTCAGCCAAGGATTTCTTTCTCGAGTTTTTCTTTTGGTTGGCGATGGTGGGGTTCTCTCTGAAGCTGAATCATATTATAGGTGCTATGTTTTTGCATTCTCGTTGTATATGTGGCAAATACGGCGGACTAATCTAATTTCGGGTTCAAAACACTCCCGAACGACAATCCGAGGGACAGGCAGTGCCACAGATAGCTTCTTTCCATTCTGAACAAGAGAACTTAGGGTCCTCATGCTTACGCTTCTCCCATTTTCTGCGCGACTATGCCAACACGCTTTGAGGTGACTCGCATGCGCCAGATGTCGCCATTGGTTGTTAAAGACGCACGTTCGTTCGAAGCTTCATGATGAGGAGTAGGGTTCAGGTACATAACCGAGCTTCTCGCGTCACCAGATACTCCTGCACACCCCAAATCGGTAAAGTCCCAATTTCTGGTGACGAGACACTGGCTTCAAAGCAGTGTTGGACGAGCCACGGGATATCCCGGGGATATCCACGAATCCATGTCAACATGGACTGGATGTGGATTTTGTGGCTATGGATTTGGCCGTTTATAGTAAGGTCGAGGGATTTCGTCGTATGCAAGGATATACAGCACAAATCTTGTATTCTACGGCACAAGGAGGGTGCTCACAGTTGGATGGGATATGTCTACGGGGTTTTCAACGATCTGCGGTGCTGACGACGAAGCTCCATCGACATCATCAAGATCTTCCACCCCATTGTGAGCAGCAATAAAACGAT
>JABCKL010000182.1:0-15688 GCA_018851305.1 Calocybe cyanea
GAAATCTTGGACTCGAGGATTCAAAGGGCACAACATATAAGTTGAGGCCGAAGTCCTTCCGTCTTACTCCGAGTCAACTCCAGTACTCCAGTCACCTCCACGTTGCTCCGGATTGCTCCGGAACGAATTATCGGTTTATTCTTAAGTTCTTTACATTAACTTAACAGACTGGAAGCAAATGAGTATGATATTTGAAATTGAACATACTAATGAAAAATGTGGAATGGTGCAGAGTTATCTTCAACAGTATTGATGAAGTCATGTGATGGATTCAGCATGGATATGACAAAAGTTCAACATAATGCAAACAACACATCAACATTGTGTTGACTCCTTAGGCCTTGTGGCTTGGCCTTAAGGGGGAGATACCGTCATATTCATGCCAGATCCATCATGTGACCTCATCAATACTGTCAAAGATAACTCCACAACTCTGGAGTAACTCCGCTTATTCATTAGTATGTATGTTCAATTTCAAATACTATGCTCATTTGCTTCTGGTTGCTTTACAACACCCCTATCTTTGTATACTGTCATCTCCACTGCCTCCATCAATCTTCCCACATGGACCTCTTCATTATTTATTTCATATATTCCCTCTTTTGCAGTTGAGTACTGCCTCACCCATTCCTTTATATTTGTTGCTTGCCAAACATCCTCTCATTACCATTCCCCTCTCTGATTATCTCTTATCTTACATTTCATATGCTCCAAGCCTCTGCTCTATTCCAACTTTATACTAGTATATAAAGACTACTGTTTTGTACTATATACTTTAGTTCAAATATTAACGTTACTCTCTCTGTTCTCTTATTTTGCTCTGAAGACTTTTGACTACTAAGTCTTGAGTCTGACCTCTGACCTCCAACCCTCCAACCCAACTCCACCCTTTTGGAATACATCAAGGACACAACTTGTGAGAGTGGGTGCAGCACATAAGCTGAAGCCAAGTCCCTTTGACCAACTCCACATCGGATCTTACAGTAACTCTGCTCAACTCCACTAAGTAATTTGTCTTCCTTGTTTTTGTTAAGTCCCCCAGCATAGCCTAGTCCTTTTGGGCATAGCCATAACACCCACTAAAAACTGATGAATTGATCATGGCATGTCATAAATGGGCAAAAATGGCTTGAAAAATAGATGGTCAAAAAACTGTCCCAGTGTTTGATTATTTTGTTTGATTTCTTGTAGGATAGGTTTTGGTTCAAATGCTATACTTTTTCATCTAGCATGTAGAGAATAGGGTATACTATAACATATATTTAACTCAGAATTTATGGCCCAGCCAAGAAATTGGTATTTAAGCATCTTTGAAAGATGACCAAACACTGGGATGGTTTTTTGAGCTACTGTAGTTCAGAGGAACTCAATTTCTCCTGGTCAAAATACATTATTTGATCTCTGAGCATCCAAGCTGGATGAGACATTTGCATGCTTCAGTACAAAAATTGGGTACAAGAACTTCAGCTAGATCTTGCTATTCCAGAAGTTTGGTGACTTCATGCACTAGGCTGCAGTTTGCATTCTGTTTGAATTACAAGCCATGACAAAGGTTGCTAGGAAAGCACATGATTTTGTGAATGGAGGCAGTAACTGAGTAATCTCATCAGGAATGCATAAAATTCAGGGAGCATTCACTTACCTTTGTGAATATCCATATGCAGTAGGGGTTGAGATGTGCAAGGATTTCAAGGCCAGCCAAGAACTAGTGTTTTGTGAAGAGTTACAGACCTATTGGCAAAGCAAAGCAACTTACTGTATGGGCCCCTTGCAATCATTGATTGCATCGGGATGAGTGACAGCATCCAAAAAAGTGTCCTATTGAGTTGAGGACTTGTGCAGGGATAATGAGTTACAAACATACGACTGCCTATGGATCGGGTATGTACAAGCCTTTAGATTGAATTGTTTGTAATGGCAGGAAGTTAATTTGGGGGAAGGCATAAGGCATTGAACCTACACAATTGTAGAGATTCATAATTTTGGAGTGGCCTTCACAATTGTCTGCTGGGTCAGATGTAATCTGCCAATTGTAGTAGCCACAAATTGGTATGTAAAGAAGACCACCAGGGCAACAAAATGTCTGCTTGGCTCCTCAGGGCATTAGTGTAATATTAATGGATAGACTTTGTGGATATTCTGTATTGCACTTGGACATATATAAGCCCTGTGGGAAGCGGTTGGTAGACTCAAAAGTTATTGTGCCTCCAGATATGTACATAAATAACCCACTCTGACCAGCTCAATCTGGCACAAGTAGCATTTATGGGCAACCAATGGGTGAGTAATGAGTGAGTATCACTATTGGAGGTTGCACTGAGGTTTGGAAAAGAAAAACGACATTGTGTTTGACAAGGCCCTAAGATGTTGGTGTAGAAATGCCCAGATTGACTGAAAGAGCGAGAGGCCAACAGTTGATGAGTAAAGATACATCCCATAAGGAACAACACACAAATGATCACCTTTTGTGACTTATCCATTCTACCAACACCATTGCTTGATCCTTTTGAGTCCCTGCCTGCAGGATAAAACGACTGCACCAAGATTCTGTAATGGCTGTTGAGAATGCTTTTGGCACAGTGAGCCAACTACCATTAAAGGCAACTATTGCTACTTCAACTTTGCTCTCGACTTGAACAGCTCGCCGACTCCAACACCAGATCCGCCCACAGGTGCATACCACAGCCAATTGCTATCCTTGTTACAACAGATCATCTGATCCCGACCCTGCTTGGATTCATATTGCCTCTCACCTCCGGCTAATCTCGTACAATAGACACTCACGTCTTTTCTCTCCTAACCTCCGTCTCTTGGTAGCACAAGGCAAAACAACCCTAGTGAACAAACTTTGGCGAAAGTCAGAGACTATCAAACAACCTTCGCTACCAAGCAGATACTCTACACTGCCCACCATCTCTTTCTCCAACAAACCCACCTTACCAACCAATGCCGTCCACAACAGACACACTCGCACGACCCAGAACGTCGACCCGGCAACAGTATCCTTCAAATGCACGTATAAAGGCAACCTTACTCTGATTTCAGTCGAGCGATGGAACGCGTCGTTGTACTTCGGATGACTTGTGGACGCTGCGCAGACAAGGTAAGCCTCATTTGACCCTCTACGTGTTCGTTTGTTGTTGTCAACCAAATGGATTGTCAGAATGCACGTTCCGCGCGGAGAAAAGTCTACTTCTTCAACTCCTACGCTCAGTTAGGAGCATAATGACAAAAAAGTCAACTACTCATCCCTCTATTCGCCTCACCCAGCAGGACGTCTTGCTCGGATGCCTGTCATCCACATTTAACCACTGCCCGCACTAGAACCAGCACATATGACCCTTCTATACCCCTTTCTTTGACCTCGTCACAACGAGTGTGCCTGTGCGGGAACCTAGTGAGCAAGCGTGGACGACTGGGGAACGGAGAATTCGGACCGAAGCTACGAAGCCAGAAGGAGCACGTTTCAATAGAGTTCCCCATTTACGCAGTACACAATGACTGCTAGCCATCGTTCATGTCCGCGTTCACCCTTCTCCGCCTGATATATTTTGATCGCCGATTTGGACTTGAAAGCAGGTTGCGAGGACATTTGCCACCTTGAGGATAGGAGTGTTGATCAAGGATTAAGTGCGTTCAACGTTTTTCCTATCACGCATTTGGCATCCTCAACTATTGTACCCCAGCTAACCTCTTCTGTATTACCTTCCGAATAGAACTCGTTTTTGAATATTATTGTCAAGACAAGGACAAGCCATGTACAATATGCCTACGGATGATATTGGTAGAGTAGGCAAAGGAGTGGGCGTATTTTGGTCGCTGGGGAGGACGTCCCCATATTAGCGCTTTGAATTAGACGCCCATGGCACCTGACTTTGACGGGACTTCGAATGCGTTGAGGTTCACACGTTCAATTCACCCTTGTCTCACAACCTCGTCAACACAGTAGATATGTCTGGTCTCCGCACCGAGGAGGATCCTCAGGCAAGAACGACGAGGATAGACGATCTGGTTAGTCGTTTCTTCGATAGAATCTCTCGGCAGAACGTGCAACCAACCAAGTAAGCACCACTTGCAGTATGTTCACGCTTTGTGTTCACTGTCAAGTTCGGCAGGACCCAAGTCAATCGACCATGGGAGACCTGGGAACTTGATGAGAAGTTCTTTCAATCACTTTCTCGGTGGACACTAGACAATCCGGAAACACCATTAGATCGAGTGCTTGACAACGTGCGCGATCGCATAGAGACCCTTCAAGACTTCATGGGAGCGATACCACGTGGCACATTTCCGGCTCGAAGTATTGTGATAGCGCTTGCCCAGCTTCTCAAACTTGGTGTGGTACGCGATCTAAACAGATCCGATGCAGATAACCGCTGATTTCATGGATAGACTGTACGCCGCGCTCAAACAGATGTACGGGATTTTGCAAAAGACGTCATGCGATGGGTTGGGCTCGTGAGGTTGTCACTCGAGGGGGAAGGTGACGGGCAGTTTACTCATCGGGCGTGGCGGGACTTGAAACATATGCGGTGTGTCAGATTCCTCAACGATCATCTGTGCGATTCTCAATGAAGACTTCCAGTGAGCTCATAGACAAGATATGTTTATGGGCTGTTGAACGACTGAATGATGGAAGGTGGCTACGGATCGGACACGGGCTGATTATACACAAGGAGATTACGGAGTTCAATGAGCGAGTTGCCAACGCTAGGGCTTTGTTCCAGGTAACTGTTTGCCTCATCTCATGAACGCGTTGCCCGACGTTACTGTGCAGGATTTATCTGCCATCAACACGGCGAGAGGACTAGATGCTATCCTGCAAAAACTCCGCAATATCATTATAAACCAGCAGGCTATTATTCGTGAAATACGAGCGCTCCGAGAGACTCAGAAAATGCAGCTCGTGGGTGTTGCATCTAATCAACATGTGATTGAAGACTGATATATTTGCTAGGATCGGCTTGCGAGCGATATAGATATGCGAAAGGAGACTGCCGAAAGGGAGCGCATCTTTGCTCAAACTCTCGCCGTGCATGCTATTGCCACACCTACGTACGATAGCGAGGGGAAAAGGCCGTGCGACTCCGATACACGTGTCGCTGTGCTAGATGATATCAAGAAGTGGAGGAATGATATGAAAAGTGGATCTCCGAACTTCCTTTGGCTCACAGGTGACCCTGGGTGCGGTAAATCCGCTGTCACAGCCTCTTTCGCACGAGAGTGTAAAGACGAAGGCGTGCTTTGGGCCCAGTTCTTTATCAATAGGAACAATGTTGAGACGACCGACCCCCGGTCCTACTTTCCCTCCATTGCTCATCAGCTGGCCGACTACTCACCAGAAGTCGCTAAAGCAATTCATCATACATTGGTTCAGCGACGTTCACTCGCAGATGACATCTCGGCTGACCAAGCGGCTCAGCTTTTTGCGAACGCGATTCGCAAAGCGTCTGAATTAGATCGAGGCCGGCCCGTCGTCGTTGTTATTGACGGTCTGGACGAGACAAGGCGTGAACGGCTGGAGGACACCGCACACATTTTCTCTACGCTGTTCACATCACTACGTACTCACACCAACGTCAAGGTCTTCATCTCGAGTAGAACCGAGCATGAGATCCAGAGTTCATTCGTCCTCCCCACCTACAAAAAACATGTCAAACGCGTTCACCTAGACACTGCCGAACCGTCCTCCATAGAAGATGTCTCATTTTATATCAAGCGGAATCTATCGGGTCTTGTCAAGAAGCACGACCTTAATTGGGGCGTGTGGCCAGGTGATGAACGCTCCACGACGCTTGGCAAAAGGGCATCCGGTCTGTTCATATGGGGAGTTACAGCGATAAAATTCATTCAGCAGCAACTTTCATTGCATGGAGAAGAGTGTCTCGATGACGTACTCAACATGCTCACTGCCGATGTGCTGCAGGATATTAACTCATTTTATATGCTGATCCTTCGAGTTACCCACGGAGACGAGGGGGACGAATGGGACTTGGAGAGGTTTCGGCGCATAGTTGGCACGATCGTGTTCTTGCAGGAGCCCCTCTGTATCAAGGACCTAGCTGCACTGCTCGACTTGCGTAGGACGCCGTTCAGCAGACCGGTCGATATTATCCATTTTGTGCGTCGATTCCGAACGCTTTTGGTGGCTGGGACTGAAACTATTGATGACAATACTGTCCCACGCATCCATAAATCGGTATTCGAGTTTGTGACGAGCAATAGCATTGACGCAGAATTCTGCGTTGATCCAGAACATGTTCATCTTGAGCTCGCAATTCAATGCCTCGCACGTCTCAGCACTGCTCGAGAAGTGATCCTTGAGGATCCACTGCCAGCATCGTTTCGTTATGCGTCCCGCTTCTGGCCATCTCACCTTGCGCAGGCCAACACGCATAAAGCAAAAATCCTCGGTGCTGACTGTAGGCGCTCCTCATCCACCATGTCTTCCCTTTTTGACTCTACCAATACGGCTCCATCTGTTGGCCAAACCACACAGATCCACAACTCCCTGCCAAGCTCAGAGATGACAGTTGCAGTCAAGTGGCCTGTGACTTGGGATCTCCTTAGCGGTGTTCGCAAGTCTCACGAGCATCGGTACCACCAAAATCGTGTCACCGGCATAGCAATTTCGCCCAGTGGTGATGACATTGTGTCATCTTCATACGATGGAACCATCAAAATCAACAATATGATGAGTAATCAAGAGGTACGCACACTTGTCAAGCATTCGAGTGTGTTCTGGGCTATTGTGTTCTCTCCCAATGGCAAATCAATTGTGGCTGGCTCAGAGGACGGTTTGATTCATGCTTGGGACTCTTCTACTGGGGCGCTTATAGGGCAGCCACTTCGAGGACATAAATCTGCTGTGTATTGTGTCACGTTTTCATCTGATAGTGAGAGAGTAGTATCCGGCAGCCTTGACGGGACATGTATACTTTGGGATCTACGAAACGGGCGGGCCATCGGGGCGCCTTGGACTGGCCACAACAGGTCGGTTGTGAGAGTTGCCTTTTCTGGCAGCCGACGAGTATGCTCTGTCGATCGCAACGGGCTTTGCATCATCTGGGATGTCAGTACTGGGCAGAAGATTAGTGATTGGCGTTTTGGCGAATATCCGAGGTGTTTATCCTTCTCGTCCACAGATGATGATGTCATTGCTGTGGGTGGCTGGGATGGAATCGAGATTCGATCTCTCAATCAGCAGTGGTCGATCCCTGATTCCGGCAAAACTCACTGCTTGTCATTTTTCCCGGATGGGAAGCAGATCATGTTTAGCACTCCCGATGCCATTTGCGTCGCAGCGATTGGCAAGGATGAATCAACAGCTCGCATAATTCGGAAGGGACATTTCCTTCCTGCTGATCTTATTCGCTCCGCTGCTTTGTCGCCCAATTCCGACTGCTTTGTGTATGCGGACAAGAACAATGCCATTCATCAGTTCTATCTTCACCACACTAAAACCTCTTTGAATGTGATCCCGATTGATAGACGAACCCGTGCTAAACTCACCCCCAATATCGATGACGCCAAAGAGCTGAAGGACGCTCTATCCAGGATGAAGAAAGCACCGCACCTCTACAACGCTGCTCAGTCGACAAATCGCCGTCTGCGTGAAACAACGTGGTACGAAGCAGCCTCCGTCGGAGGCGCTAAGAAATCTGCTTTGCAGGCATGCGTAGTCAGGGATGGTGTTTTTATTACTGGATATAGAAATGGTTCGGTGTCAGTTTGGGATCAGCGTGGTTTGGATGAGATCCAGAGGCAAAGCATCTCAATGGGTAAGTCCTCAACACTACGTTAGAACGAAGGGATCTCACCTGCCAGAAATGCCAGGGATCAGGAACTCAGTAACGCGCAGGGGGTCATAGTGTTGGTCTTGAAGTTGGATGCGAGGAAACTATGTATTGTCCTTGTTACATGATCATATATCTCCCCATCTCAATGCAAATACAAAACAAAGTGATATCACTATCATAAGCGATATCTAACTCAGTTCACGGACTATGCTAAAGGAAAGGCTGGAAAAGTTGGGAAACATACTGTCCACTTTGCCCATCTAATTCTTATTCTAAATCCGTCAAATCTTTACCCCTTTACCACCACTGGACTTCCCCTTCGGCCCCCTCACTCCAAAGTTGATCTTTCTCAACCTCACATTCCTAGGCTTGACTTCAACAGCCTCTCACTCGCCCACATACGCCGAACACTCCTCCAAACTGATGACCCTCGGCGATGCCAGAACAATCGTTTCGTCTGCGCTCGCAGCTCGGAAGTTCGTTAGTTGTTTTTTGAGCTAGGGGTTGAAGTGGAGGTGTTGGGATTTGGAGGATTCGACGATGATCGTGCCGGGGTAGACCGCTGTTGTTTTATGGTGTCAATGTAGAAATGTTCTCGGTCAAAGAAATGGATTCAATGTAGAAGTAGGTTTGTTTGCATACCTCGAATGGAGGGACGAATGAACATTGCTCCACGCGCTTGAAGCGGGGCAATCGCATACCCCGAAGTCTCACCCGACGCCACAGAGATCAGAGCCCCATTCCCACCCGTATCAATAAGACCTCTGTATGGCTCGTAGGCTTGAAAATCGTGATTGATTGTCCTATGTGAATGAAATTATTTGTTAGTCTCAAAGGATGAAAGCGCGTCCAAAAAGAATGGGAAACAGAAAGCATTGGTTAAAGAAAGGACAAGACGGAAGTCAAAAGCAAAAAAATGAATGATCACACCCCTGTCCATGCACAATTGTTCTGAAAATTGCCGGTCATATAATCAATAAGCCCTCTCACTGGCACATCGATCACAACCCTCACCCACCCATCCTCCTCTGCAATCCCATTTTCGGCTACGTCATAGTTCCTCATCTCCTTTTGCATTGCAAGCTTCCGGACGAACATCCCCTTTTGACAACACCATATAATCAATCGGTTCCACAATCTTTCCCCTTCTCCACCGAGTCTGGGTTCGAGATCATAACTGCCATCGGGGCGTCAACGCCGACTTCGAACCCCTCCCTCCAGCACCACGTTGAGACGTAACGTTCGCCTTCCATGCGCATCAACAAACTCCGATTTGGGTCTGGGAAGGACAGATACAGAGAAGTCATTAAGGTGTTCTTGGTATAGACGTTTGCAGATGAGTTCATTCTGCCTTCTTCACTTGTACCTGCGGGGGGGGGGGGAAGTCTTTGGGGTATATGAGAATAGAAATGGTAGTTGGGTTGATAGACATTGACTATATGCGTGTTTTTTAGTCAATCCAACCTTTGGTAACACAAAAAAAAAGATCATACCAGTAACGGCTTAGGTCTCTGCTCACCCCAGTCCTCTGGACTAAGAGAGTCATTCCAAGATGCCGCCCCATCCCTTTTCGAGCTCCTTATCCCCACCGAAACACAAAAAATCTCCTGCTTTGGCCTCTTATCCGTCTCCCCCCGTCCTCCTCTTCCAAAACACCTTCTTGACCTTTCTCTCCCCTGCCTTCTTTCACTCTTGATAGATGGCCTTCCTGGGTATCCCTTGGGTGGACGAACTCAGAATAGATTGCGCCGAGGGAATGTGGGCCGAGGTAAAAGTCGTTTGAGTGTTGGGTTATGAGCATTGGGAAGGGTTAAGTACAGTTGAGGTGGGTTGTGGTAAGAACACGGGAGAAAACGAGGTCAGGGAGGGGGTTCATAGAAGGGCTAGCCAAGGTGGTGGTTGATGGTACAACAACAGAGGGATTCGGGTGTCGAACGTTGAAGTGTCGATAAGGATAAGAGCAGGATTGGGTCCTGCCTTATTTGGCAGACGGATAGATGATAGGATAATTGACTGGTTTGCCGGTTCCATCCAGTGTAGCAGAGAGATCATATAAACCAGCTTCGACCCGTGCAAGATGTGTTGGTCAGACGATCTATTTACTAAGAGTGATAAACGGCCTTGACAAAAAAAAGGTCAAGTTATTAGGTGGGAAGCTGACATCAATCCCAGACAAAATCTTTCCCAATACCAACCTCATCTGCGTCATGGGTCCCTCCATTGCATCCAAAAACCATTGCCACGCCATCCGCCACACTCAGCGCTCGTTCAACCTCCCGAGTAGAATGCGCATGTCCAGGCATATCGACGATATTGATCAGGTTGTCTGTTAAATATACTGGTGAGATGACGTCACTCACACTTGGCTGACACAACTAGAGGTCGTAACATCACGTAATCCTGCTCTTCTCATCGTGGCAACACTTTGCCATAGTCACTCATGGTACCGTTCACTCCTCCTTGCGCTTTTTGTTTTCTAACCTCAATCTTCTAGTAAATTAGTACCTATACCAATTGGAGGGATTATCAATCACAATTTGCGCTGATCGACTAAAATTCGCCACGTTTCTACCGACCGTAGAGGTTATTGGCACCCATGTTCCACAAGCTAGAACTCATGCATGGCAACACTATCGTCCCAAAACACACGAGTATGTACTACGCAACCGCAAAACTCACCAATATTGTTGATACGCCCGGACAGGGAGATATAGCATATGTGTTGAGTCCAAGAAAAACGAAGCTCGGGGAAGGAAAAGGTGAAGAAGGTGTCCGGAAGAGGGGAGTCACGTATCCAGGGAGGACTGCAAGGACTGCAAGACGGATGGCAGAGATTTGTGACATTTTTTTGTTCCGCGAAAGCTGGCACGGGTTACCAGTATCATTCTTTCCTCTCTTTTTCTTTCCTTCCCCTTTTCTCTGACGAAAACTTTCACCTATGAAGGAGGAGGCTAAAAGCTCACATCTGAATTCCCCATCCGTGGTTGTGCACATAAAGAGCCCCCTTGCCGATGTCGCTCTGACCGTTCTACTCGGGCTCACGGCGAAGTTTATCGAGGCGATGCAAGGGACGTTTTACATCTGCATATGACCCAAGAGGCGGGGTTGGTCGATGGGGCGGGGGATCTCGAGGCTGTTATGAATTTGGACTTGGATCCGTGGCACTAAGGCTGATTGTAAAGCGCATAGTGTTGGCGAGGGAGGTGTATGCAGGGATGGTTTACGAACGTGGGGAAGCACGACCCGTGTATGTACCGATCAGTATATCTCTTGTTGTTTTCCTGTTCTCCGTTGTCTTTCACCTCCTTTCTTTCTTTCCATTTTACTTTCCGTTCTCAAAGACTCAAATATGAACCCTTAGGAGGGGTCAGTCGCATTTTATAAAGCCCACGAGCCACATAAAGGCACCATTAATACACATTAGGAAGGGTTGAATTTCCCATGGCGTACGGTTTGACTTTAGACCATGCTACGGTCAACAAGATGTTACGTCCGGCCCTCTGCCCAGGGTATACCTCTTCCGCTGCCCCAAAAAATAAAAGGTTCCAACTTGCGGGCTACAGGCACTACCGAGGATTAGTTTGGAAGGTTCTTTGAGCGCATGGTGGGTGAGCAGGAAGAGTTTATGGGGAGGGTTATACCGAGAGGCATACAGTTAATGAGTTGTTAATTGTGGTGCGTGCCTTTGGTGATCTTTGCACATAGTGCGTTCAGCTAAGTCACGAAACACTATAGGTCAAGGAAAGCAATATAATCAATCCATCGACTGTTGGTCGATATCTCATCAACTGTAAAGACAACGCTGTAATTCTCCTTTGAAGTAAAAAAGGTAATCGACATGGTCTTGTACGTAGCGTGCATGTAAGCAACTTTGTATAATAACTTGTAAGCATAGACGGGGGGGATCGTTTGTATCAGAGTAAATGGAAATAGCAAAGCGCGCGGGGAACTACGAGCGGTAACATTCCGCCCATCGCATACCGAGGGTGGCAGACGTAAGATCAACATGGGAACAAGCAGACGGTGGTATAGTGAGGATATTTGAAGAATCAGGCAGCAGTGCTTCTGGTGGTACAAACATAAGGCAAGAGCGGTCACGGGGAGAGAGAAGCCATCCTGTATATCGATGGGAGCCTTTAGCGTCCGACATCTCGCGGACATACTGAGAGTACGAGTCCGACATGGGCACGGAACTACCATCTAAGGCGGACACGACAGGTTTGCCATCCTCTGAAAAAGAATGTGATGTGACACTGTCCGCATGGCCTCCCAAGCCCCCCAATGCCTCATCTATTGACGCATCCCAGACCCGCACGGAACCGTCATCTGAGCCGGAGACGATGTGCTTGCCATCTGACGAAAAGGCAACTGATGTGACCCGGTTCGTATGGCCCACCAGCTCCTTCAATTGCTTGCCTGTCAGCGCGTTCCAGACCCGCACGGAATTGTCATATGAGCCGGAGACGATGCGGCTGCCATCCGCCGAAAAGGCAACTGATGTGACCCAGTTCGTATGGCTCTCCAGCTCCTTCAACTGCTTGCCTGTCAATGCATCCCAGACTCGCACGGAATTGTCATACGAGCCGGAGACGATGTGCTTGCCATCTGACGAAAAGGCAACTGATGCGACCGCTGCACCATGGCCCTCCACCTCTTTCAATTGCTTGCCTGTCAACGCGTCCCAGACCCGTACAAAATGGTCATATGAGCCGGCGACGATGTGCTCGCCATCTGACGAAAAGGCGACTGATGTGACCCAGTGCATATGGCCCTCCAGCTCCTTCAATTGCTTGCCTGTCAATGCGTCCCAGACCCGCACCGAATTGTCATATGAGCCGGTGAGGATGTGCTTGCCATCCGACGAAAAGGCGACTGATGTAACAATGCTTGTATGGCCCTCCAGCTCCTTCAATTGCTTGCCTGTCAACGCATCCCACACTTGCACAGAATTGTCATATGAGCCGGAGACGATGTGCTTGCCATCTGACGAAAAAGCAACTGATGTGACCCCTTTTGTATGGCCCTCAAGCTCCTTCAATTGCTTGCCTGTCAATGCATCCCACACTCGCACGGAATTGCCATATGAGCCGGAGATGATGTGCTTGCCATCTGACGAAAAAGCAACTGATGTGACCCTTTCAGTATGGCCCTCCAGCTCCTTCAATTGCTTGCCTGTCAATGCATCCCAGACCCGCACGGAATGGTCATTTGAGCCGGAGACGATGTGCTTGCCATCTGACGAAAAGGTGACTGATGTGACCCGCTTCGTATGGCCTTCCAGCTCCTTCAATTGCTTGCCTGTCAATGCGTCCCAGACTCGCACAGAATTGTCGAATGAGCCGGAGACAATGCGGCTGCCATCTGACGAAAAAGCAGCTGATGTGACCCTTTCTGTATGGCCCTCCAGTTTCTTCAGTTCATTACCTGTGAACGCGTCCCAGACCCGTACGGAATCGTCATCTGAACCGGAGAGAACGTGTTTTTCATCCGACGAAAAAGCGACTGATGTGACTTCCCCTGTGTGTCCTTTCAGCTCCTTCAACTTCTTTCCTGTAAACACATCCCAGACAACCACTAAACCATTACGAGAGCCAGACACGATGTGCTTGCTATTTCGCGAGAATGCGACTGATGTCACCGGACTGTTCACTCTGACAGTCACCAACGGTGTACTACTGCGAGAACCATTGGTGAAGGCCGGGAGCCCAGGGAAATGCCTCTTCCAGCCTACGCAAGGCTCTAAGATTCGTGGCCAAGTCGCCAGTGAGGAGATATAGAGGTGCGGAGTTGATGTCGCGGCACCGTTTCCACCGAAATATATAACGAACGATTCAGTTTCAGTAAGATGTCCCTCTAGGGCCGAATCATCCTAATATACAATAATTTGATCGTGACCATACACAGCGGAAACGGGGCTTACCTTTGATTTAACAACCCACTCACGCGCCGTTTGAAGCATTGGACAGCAGCGACCATGTGACTTCAATAAGTTCATTGTTTCAATCCAGAATAACACGCAAAGATGGAGATATTCGGATAGAGTATTAAGGAGAGGATCGGATGCGATAGGCTGTGTGGCCCGAAGGTGATGATCCCAGTTTTGGCAAGAATAGCTTAAGACAGGACTGATGCGCTGTTTGATTTCACCCGGAAGTACAGCGTTTTCTTCGTCAAGTAGAAACGAGCTTTGTATATTTGCAATGTTAAATCGCAAGCTCTCCTTCATAACTCGAAAGCAAGACATAGTGAGACGTCGATGATGGGCCGCTTGATTACACCAAAAATGTTTTGAGCGATCTTCGGTGAATATAAAGTCCAGGAAAGCCTTGTGGTACCATAGCACTTTGCCCCCTTGAACGTAGAGAACGGCGTGAAGGCGCGAGAGAAGATTCTCAGCCACATCGATCATATCGGAGGGGAAGAGAAGGTCTGCGACAACAGAAGTTGATGTCTGTTCTGCGGTACAAAGGAATGTGTGGAGGATGCAGATGCGGTCCATCCAGTCCTGCTCTGTTGGTTTAAAGCCACGAAACACCTCGTCGAGGATCTGAGCGTACAACATGTCAAGCAACGCAAAAGGAGTCACAGTCGATGTTGGTTGCGCAATGGAAGACTTAGAAGCAGCAAACAAGTTTGCAAGAAAGCGTTTGAGTTCTGCCTGACCTCGTATCGTGAGATACTTGACGACTGTGACAGCGTAGATGAATAGCCCGGCCGCAAGATCTGCCAATTGCTCCACCTCCGAAGAGTCATCGAAATGCAAGTCGCTAGCAGTAAGATACTTTACGATGTCGCCCTGCACTTCATCCATCGCCACGTCTTGGAGACGAAACAGTCGCTTATGTTCCGATGACTCCACGAGAGTGACGAGACTCTTTTCCTCACGGCTAGTCACGAAGAACTTGAGCCCCTTCAGCCGATTCTGGTTCTTTGTCATGACATCAAGGAGAACACGTAAAAATTCAGAGCCCCCCGCTCCATCAATTTCGTCTAGAGCGTCTATGATGATAAGGTAACATAGTGGCGCCGACGGCGGGTCTGCACAACGAGCGGACATGGATGCTTGCCATGGTACAAGCAGAAGGCTCTCAAGCTGGGTGTGGATGCTTTGATTGACAGTGTCAAAATCCGTAAGTTCGTCAGCGAATGCTTTGCATTTCAAAGCCAGCTGGTGCGCTATTGTACGGACGATGTATTTGGAAAGCCTCGTCTCATCGAATAGTCGCGAGCAGAAGAAGTTCCCTCCCAGGATGACAGTGTCTGTGGCATCTCCGGCAAACTCGAAGCGACGTGCGATAGTGTATGCAATCGTACTCTTCCCAGACCCTGCCGGGCCAAAAAGCCAATAGAGGCTGGGACTGTCGCCTGACGTATGCTTGGCCCAAGTAACAATGTCTTCCAGTATACGAACACGAGTTCCTGGCGTGCAAATCTCACGGCTGAGCTGCTGCTCGGCTTGGCCCTCCAGGTAGTATTTGTGATCGGCGATATTTGAAGGTTTGAGATCTTTCAGGAGCGTTTTCTGTTAGGATGATCAGCCCGGAGCGCGGCCGGTGAGGGTAGCAATACTAGCCTTAAGTTGTTTTTCCATTGCATATACGTTTTTGAAGACTCTCATGTTGATTGCCAGCTGAACCGAGAAAACTGAGATGACGCAGACAAACAGAATCTGGTGCATACTTCAAACTGAACTCTAGCCTCGTTGATGCGCTCAAATAGATCCGTAATCTGCTGCTGCTCGTCCTCATGATCTAAGATCCTTCGGAAAGTAGAGCCATCTCTGATTTCGACTAGTTCCTTAATTTTCTTCCTCAAGTTTCTAGGCAATCATGAGTTTTATCCTGACGGGAAGGAAGCACAGTCATACTCTGCGAATTGATCCCATTGCT
>JABCKL010000183.1:0-15653 GCA_018851305.1 Calocybe cyanea
TCTATCTCTTCCAAATCAAGATCTTTGAGACCAAGCGTATCAGTGTCATCACGCTCAATGGCTAAAGGTGGTGTCCACGAGAATGTGTTTGTGAGATGCATGAGCTATTGTTCACTCAAAATAACATTTCAATTGTTCTATGTCATTTTTGTAGCACCTAGTAAGATATTGAACTTGCGCTGCTGGCCACAGTCCCCGTTACTACCCACAGACAGTGGGATCCTATATCCCGTGCTGCCGTTGCTGCCCGGCCTATTTTGGGCCTGGGTGGCAGCTGCCGCGGCCGCAAGCGGTACGGCAGCAAGGCAGCAAGCTGCCAACAACACTAGTTACGGTGGTACCGCATATCAATTCTATATTACATAAATGGAGTCACTGCGGTCTCTATAAAAAGGAGAGACGCGAGATCCTGCTTTGACCGAAAGCTGGACTTTCCCAATCCTCCCTCTGAAATCTACGAGTTTGCTATTAAAAACCATGCGTGCTCTGCTTTTTGCTTTCACTATTATCCAAGCCTTGGTATGTGCGGAGAACGACTAAGAAAATTTGAGTGGTGCCCTGACTTCAAAAAAATCCAGCAAATCTTTACGGCACCTTTGCCGTCGATGGAAAACTTTGATTCCGACACGGAGACTTCAAATGTAGAGACGGAGACCAAAGCACAAAGCTTTGGGAATGCTCTTATCCGCGTTCCAGTAGCCTACCGCCCTCATCCAAACGCCGATGCCTCCAGAAAGAACTCCTACTACAGCTCTGGCCAGCTCCGGCAGCTGGGAGGATCAAAGGAGGATTCGGAGGTCGAAAAGCATATTACCAGCGTGTACCCCGAGCCGGATGCTAGATATCCACTTTGGGATCCCCCCCTACAGCCGTCTGGTAAAGAAGTTTTGGAAGAATGGCAAAAGAGAAACAAAGTTTATTCGCGTGCCCCTACTCCTGGTTTTGATTTATATGATGGTAGATACTTAGAGGAGCAAAAAGGGTCACATTCTTCCACTTCGATACTAACGCCAGCAAAATGGGAGGGTCCAAACCAACAGCAGCACCCGCCTCCACAAAAGCATGAAGTGTTTGGCATGGGACCATCTCAGGGATTGCGTTCTCCCTCTCAGGCCTCTTTGAAGATTCATGGACCAGAGCCTTCACAACACGAGGATACAAATCAACTCTTGCATCTGCATCCAGGGGGAGCATCGGCTTCGGCTGCAAATGACCAGCCAGAGCTGACGAAACAGGAGAATATCGGTCGACCATTCCTTCCGTACCCCCAGCGGATGGAGATGACAGGCGCTGGAGCAGTACAAGGATATCATGCCTCCTCTTTGGTCTCAAGGACAAAACGAGAGCAGGAACGTCCATATCACAAGCCACCATTCCAAAAAAGGGAGATCATTTATCCCCAAGAGTGGGTTCTTTCTTGGGTTTGGAGCAGGCTCTATGACTTCTCTTTTTCTTACACAGATTCACCAACTGCGACGATACTCCTACTGTCACTAAACATCGGCTGCGTGGAGATGGATGTGGTTACTTACCATGGGTTGGGTTCCTTTACCATGACAGTGACGCAAACCTCAAATGTTTGGTACGACACAAGAGGGGCGTATACAAAATCCTCAATAAAACCTTTGAGGTTGGTACATGTTTTATTTTGACCCGCCTTGCGAAAGAGCAGCCTGTCTCGAAAAAAACGGTGCTAAGCGCGACCTTGGAGGGTCACCTGGATCGGCCGTACCCGTGGGAATAGTGGGCGGCCGTGATCTCGCCTTATCAATCAGAGAGGTGAGAAATCCTCTGTCAATCTTCTCGCTCCTACAAATCCCTATCAATTATCAAGCGCGCCAAATCTAGATCTCCTAGCGTAGAAGACCATTACGGGGAAGACATGTGTAATTCAGATACGACCATTCATAGTACATTTCTGTGACGCGAGCAAACATCTAGCTTGACATGTCTGGAGTTCTCATTTTGAGGAAGCTAGTGTTAAGGTTCATAATCAAAGATACCCCAGAGAATGCTGGCCATCCTCAACGATTTGGAAGGGTTACCTTCCTCCTCCTTGGTCTCTGGGATAAACCTGCATACAGTCACTGCAAATAAGCTGACAGGAATCCAATGCAATAGACTGCTGTAAGTGGGGTTCAAGTATAACAGCTCCCACTTCTACGATCGAAGCAGAAATGGGGAGCACCAACATCTCAAGGGGTGTCGTCTAAAGAATAAGCCGTGTCTATGTTACAATTTAATCCGCAGACGCAAATAATAACAAGCTGATGTTGTGCAGCATGAAATTCTGGAACCGGGGGCCACACCCAAAGCAGGGACAGACGTCCACGAACGTTAGCAGGCGCCTCGTGGACTGCTGAAATAAAAAATTCTCCTCAGTCAAATTTCTATCTCCTGTTGATTCTATGAGTCACGCACCTAGCAAGGACAGCTGGAGTCGAGCAGCATTTTACTGAGAGACGGACGTACACAATCTGGGGTGAAGATTGCAGAGATCGGCAAGGACATGATATCTCACTGAGGTACGAGTTTTCACGGCCAATCAAACTTCTATCAGCATCCCCTACGAGATTCAAAGACGAGTACTAAACTCCCAACCACTAAACTCCAATAACTGGCGGTGATAAGCAATGAGGAGTCCATCTTGCTGCAAACCCCAGGGGTGGCTTCATTTGTCTGTATAAATTTCTATCCTGTACTCCTCGCTAGACTGTAGATAGAAATTACGCGGGCGCTCAGCTACAGTGGATGTTATGGAAAGTATTTCTACTGTACTTCAGTCAAGCTCAGTAACTTTTACAACGCAAGTTCCATGCTTTGTAGTTGAACGAATTGCCCAGTCTTGAAGCTTTCATTAGCCATCAAACCAACAGCAAGTGCAAGAGCCCCGTCTCTTTCATTCGCACTCTGTTTTGACGCATCACCAGACTCCAACTTCTCCCCAGGCCTGGGTCCAAATAACACGTTCAGCATCCTGTCGTCTCCACCACCGTGTCCAGCATGTTGGAGCTTCACTGGAATATTTTCGGGCTGTTGCCATAATCTGTGTAATACGACTTTAGCGCCTCCTTCATTTGGGAAGCCATGCGTGCCGTGTATCAGGCCGTCCCATCCATCTTCTGTGGTCGGAAGACGGTATTGAGATTCTACGATCTCTAATTCGATGCGTCCTTTGGAACCGTTGAACATTACACGGTATCCTTCCCACGGCGAATACGCTGTCTGAGTGGTTCACGTTCATCAATACTCGAGTATATGGCCCTAGAAAACGACAGGCTTACGCACCAGATGGTATGTCAACGTGGCGCCGGTGTTGTAACGAACCATAACGCTCATGTCGTCCTCTATCCCAATTTGAGGCGCAAAAACCTATCGCATGTCGGGTATTTTTTAGCATGGGACGTTGACCAATCCGTTGCCAACCAGAATCTACGCACGTTCTGATCACGATAGTATCCATCTTCGACCTCTGCATCAGCATATATTCTCTTCAGTGTGGGGTCTGTCTCCAGATCTATCCCGAACGGGTCATCTTTAGCGACAGCGTTTCCTCTTACTCGTTCGTAGTCTCTTGCCCAACCATGCTTTTTGCCTGCTTCCTCACCATAAAACGCCAGTCTACCCATTCCAGCGACCGTCTCTGGCTCAGCGTCAATCCACCAGTTTACGAGATCGAAGTGGTGGCCAGCTTTATGGACTAGTAGTCCTCCAGAATTGGCCTTTTGTCGATGCCAGCGACGAAAGAAGTCGGCACCATGGACAGTATCGAGAAGCCACTCAAAGTGGACTGAGAGGACTAAGATGATATCAGTCGTGGAACAAGTACAAGACGAACATTTGTGAAGCGATCATCTGTGCGAACTTCGTACCTTCCCCTATCCGCCCCTCTGAAATCATTCGTTTTATCAGCTCGTGGACAGGATTGTATCTAGCAGACTATTAAAGCACTATAGTAGCTATAATATAACACAGAGCCTGCCTGTAATTGAAGGTAACTGTCACATGCAGCCCAGTTCTCTGTGCTGCGTTAAGGATTCGTCTGCACTTGTCGATGTTCGTCGTCATTGGTTTCTCGGTGAGGACACGAACTGTTTAGTTCCATTCAATTCAATTCAAATTTTGCCTAGAATATGTCCTTACGCCCTGCCTCAAGCGCAGAGACGATGTACTCGTCGTGCGCGGAATCAATACATGTGATGACAACGACTTCGACCCGCTCTTGCTCCAGCATCTGTCGAAAGTCGTGGGGTTTGTAGACTGGGACAGGTTTTGCTCCAAGGGATTCTAAAAGTTCGTTGTAGTAAGCCGCACGGACGGAGTTGGGCTCGCAGAAAGCGACCACGACACTGGCTGGGCGTTCTACGATCCCACGAACGTAGGTTGCCGCTCGGGTGCCCATGCCTACGATCGCAACTCGTCCACCCAGTGTCTTGAAAGTAGAAGACATTGACTAGAAGTGTGGATCTATGTTGCAGCTACAGGGGAAGCCTTCTTTATATCTCCAGACTATGGTCCGTTCCGGTTTCCATAGGAGCTTGACAGAAGGTCGTCGTCAGACGATAATTTGGCTTTGAAGCCACGCTAAGGCTTCTTCGGTCATGAGTTATATCATGAGGTCCGAGTTGTGGTGTTTTTTCCCTTGTACTAGAAATCCTGCTTTTGTTGCAACCAGGCATTTAGGTTACGCATCAGTTGTACAGTATTATTTGGTGCGTGCGTTACAAAGGTAAACCTAGACTCTCCAATTTGACAAATTGACCAGTCTTGAAACTCTCATTGGCCATTAGCCCAACTGCAAGCGCAAGAGCGCCATCTCGCTCGTTTGCACCTTGTTTCGATGCGTCACCAGATTCAGGCTCTTGTCCGGGTATCGGCCCAAACAACTTGCTCAGCATCCTTTTGTCCCCGCCACCATGACCGGCGTGATCGATCTTCACGGGTAAGATCTCGGGCTTTTGCCATAACTTATGCAAGGTGACTTCTACATCTCCGGCATGGGGGAGAGGTTGGTTACCGTGAGCGAGACCTTCGTTGGAGGATGGAACGCGATATTGGGATTCCACAACCTCTAGTTCGAGACGCCCTAGCGATCCGTTGAACATCACGCGATATCCTTCCCATGGCGAGTAGGCTGTCTTCAACGGTAATTAGCTTCGACCAGGCAGTAGCTGAGATGACAGCATACTAGATGATATGTCAACGTTGCACCCGTATTGTAACGGACCATGACACACATGTCATCTTCGATTCCTATATTGGGTGCGAAAACCTTCTCCATATGTGTTAACGTGTTCATAGGTCAAAAGCGACAACTTACATTCTGATCGCGGTAATAACCGTCCTCATTTTCTGCGTCGGCGTATATCCTCTTATAGGTTGAGTCTGCCTCCAAATGAATCGCAAATGGGTCATCTTTAGCTGCCTCACTCCCTCTCGCACGTTCGTAGTTCCTGGCCCAGCCATGCTCGTTTCCTGCTTTCTCCCCATAGAAAGCCAGCTTGCCGAATCCGGCAACTGTCTCAGGTTCAGCGTCGATCCACCAATTCACAAGGTCAAAATGGTGCCCGGCTTTGTGAACCATCAGTCCTCCTGAATTTTCTTTCTGCCTGTGCCAGCGACGGAAGTAATCAGCACCGTGAACGGTGTCAAGAAGCCATTCAAAGTGGACTGATAGGACTTGGTACGACCGGCACGGTTAGCTGCATGACATAATTAGAATCGAGAGAACTAAGCACCTTTTCCTATCTCGCCTTCAGCAATTGTGCGCTTTATAAGTTCATGAACCGGGTTGTACCTGTGTTTGGTAAGATCTTTTCTTGTGCGGACTAAAAGAGAAGCACCTGTAATTAAAAGTCACAGTAAGATGCTGCCCTGTTCTCTGCACCGTCTCAAGGATGCGTATACATTTATCAGCATGGGTCGTCATCGGTTTTTCAGTCAAGACACGAACTGTTTGAGTCATATAAGTGGCATGTGTCAAAGTATTATCGTTGCCAGAGAGAAAAATGCTTTCTCGCCTCCAGCTTCCAGGGCAGGGACGATGAACACATCATGAAGAGCATCAATACACGTGATGACAACGACTTCAACGCGTTCCCGCTTCAGCATTTCGCGAAAGTCATCAGGCTTGTATATAGGAACCTTTCTTGCGCCCAAGGATTCTAGTAGCTCGTTATAGTAGGACGCACGCACGGAATTCGGTTCACAGAATGCGACGACACTACTTGCTGGACGTTCCACGATGCCTTTGAGGAACATGCCAGCACGACTTCCTGTCCCTACGATCGCGACTCGCCCGCCGAATTTTTCCTGGGAAGTAGTCATGGTCGGAGAAGAAGTAATGTTCATGTCATAGCAAAGGCATTGTTTCTCAAATCCCTCTGGACGGACAGCGGCCCGGACATACTGGTATTTGTCCGGCATTTTGGATCAACCGTTTGTTTGAGCGCTTAAAACCCACAGCGGGCTTCTTTTGATCATGGGGTCTGGTCCGCACCCTGGCTTTCGTCAGAAGGACATCGAGATTTGGGAGCAGGATCATGCGGAACATCCGTTTGGTGTGATACATAGTCCTCTTCCATCCGACCTACGCATTCAGTACCACCTTCGATGGATAAACCGCCCACCACCTCTATTTCATCGGACTCTCTGACCAAAGGACGTGAGAGCTTTGGATCTCCCGGACCCAAAGTCAGAGCTGCCGATGTACGGCTGGGAGATGCTGCACTTGCCATTCTTGACGAAAATAGCCCGCGAGAACCGATTTCTCAGACCGAAGATGCTAACGTTCTGCGCAAAATAGATTTGTGGGTCATGCCCGTTATTCTTCTAGTATATTTCCTGCAGCAGCTTGATAAGTATGTGCTCTAAATGTCTTCAATATGTTGACATTAATCTGCGTAACCCATGTCAGATCTTCTCTTTCATACACTTCGGTTTTTGGGATTATTCAGGAGACACGTATGTCGCGTTTCCTCCTAATATTTCTGAAATTGTATTCAAAACTAGCTTGGCGCATCAGACCTCGTTGGATCACAATACAGCTGGCTCACCAGCATTGTCTATGTGGCCCAACTCATATGGCAACCTGTTTCTTCGTACCTCTTAGTCAGGCTTCCAGTCGCGAAGTACCGTAAGCACAACTTCTTGAAACTACCACGATCTTCTCAAGATTTGCTGTGGCTGTACTAGTATTCGTACACGTCCTTATGTGGGGCGTGGTTGTAGCATGCACGGCGGCCGCCCATAACTTTAAAGGGCTTATCACAGCACGATTCTTTCTCGGCT
The DNA here is from genome assembly GCA_018851305.1 of Calocybe cyanea. NCBI lineage: Eukaryota > Fungi > Basidiomycota > Agaricomycetes > Agaricales > Lyophyllaceae > Calocybe > Calocybe cyanea. Next base: position 7,291 of record JABCKL010000183.1, read on the forward strand.
TGTTTGAAGCCACCGTTGGTAAAATTGGCAAACCTTACTCCACCTTCTTTCCTCCGCTGATTTCTGATCAGCTCCATGTTTTATTACTATCACCCAAATGTGGTGGCGACGTCGCGAACAGACAATGCGACTCGCTTTATGGTACGGGATGAATGGAGTGACTGGGATGGTGAATCTCATTCGGCATTGACGATCGATATACTGTCTGATTGACTCTTGGACGCTGTAGGTTGGGTCACTCCTCACTTATGGTCTTGGACATATACACGGTTCATTGAAGCCATATCAAGTATGCGCATTATTCAAGAAGTTGATCAGGTTCACATTAACGGCCGAGCTAGACAATCTTTCTCTTCATTGGTCTACTAACTATAGCGTGTTCTCCTACGGTCTAGTAGGTATCCTCAAATGTTATTTGATGCGATTTTTATGTCGTCTGGTTTCCCGTCTTAGCTTCGTCCTACCAGACTCGCCTACTAAGGCCAAATTTCTGAGCCACGATGAGAAAATTGTTGCGCTTGAGCGTCTCCGAGCCAATAACCAAGTGTGTTCGTGGATAGAAGTGCGAGCTGATGCTGATTTCCGATCAACGTAGGGCACCGAAACCAAAGTCTGGAAATGGGCCCAAGTGCGTGACTGTCTTGTGGATCCCAAAACATATCTGTGGTTTATACTACTCTTTGTCTGCGCGTACGTCCAATCTTCTAACAAACGAATCGGACAAGCTGAAGAAAGATCCTTTCCCAGCTTGCCGAGCGGAGGAATCAGCGCTTTCGGACCTCTGATCATTCGTTGAGTGTGCTTTTTGAACAATCCCTATGACCTTCTGAATTTGTGCCGTCTGACTGGCTTCATAGAGGGCTTTGGCTTTAACCAGTTCCATACTATCTTATTCAATATTCCGTTCTCCGCTCTCCAGGTCGTTGTTACTCTGCTGTCAGCTTATATTTCGACCAAACTCAAGCTCAAATGGCCTGTCATATTTATTCTTACGCTACCCCCTATTGCCGGTGCTTCGGCACTTCTTGTTTTAGGCCGTGGACCAGAGCTGCGCAATACGCTTTTGGGGTGTTACTATGTTGTATGTTGTTGGTTTCGTTGTTCTAGCGTTCTGGAGGCGCTGATTTTGCCTATGTTCGTAAGTTGTCATTCTTCACTGCTTTGCGTCAGTGGCTAGATCCTATTGTCGCTGCTTCAAATTTTAACATTATTTTATCCCTCTCGAAGAACCCATGCTATATTCCTGGAGCGCTCAGAACACGGCTGGGCACACCAAAAAGACTTGCACCACTGGCATCGTGTTTGTTGCACAATGTGCTGGGAATGTAGGCTTCACATCCTTGATCTCACCACATGGATTGAGACCGTCATCTGACTCTAGATAGTTGGGCCTCTTTTGTACAAAACTGAAGACAAGCCATACTACCGTAACGGTCTTATTGCAAGGTAAAGGAAAGAAAACCCTCCAGATGCGAAACTTGACACAACTCCTTTCCTAGCTTAACTTGTTGGATCGCATTAGCCATCCTCACACTGTGAGTCACTCTCATAGGAAACAAGCAGGCTCAGCTATACAGTAGCTGACACACAAATTGTAGGATCACTGCCCTCTTTCTCACCTTTCGGAACAGGCAACATGCTGCGATACGCGCGAGCCTTGGCAAGGTTGCTAACCTTGTTGACACCTCTCTAGAGAGGCACAGCGCCGGAACGATAGAGAGCGCTGCAAGGAACGACCAGGCGTTCCATGATCTCACCGATTCGCAGAACGAGGATTTCATCTTCGCACTGTAGAAACTTTCTGTAATAAGCCGCTCACCACTACTGTGTCATATGAATCCAAGTTCCAGCTTATATCCTTGATTGGATTTTGTAGATATAACCCCGCCCTGGTCGGGCTTTGAAGCTCGTCCCGTCGTAATCTATCCTAACAGCAGGTGCTGAGAGGCCCAGAACGAGGCCCTTATCTTCTCATTCCCAAGTTTTAAGCAGAATCTCCAAAATCTTTGTTGTGTATAAGTCATACCTACGCCGTGACGCGATTTCCGGCTGTCTCCGCAACAGATTTTCGAATCGGAAGTGGTCTTCGAAAATGACATTAATGAAGGAGGGGGGGGGTTAAGGTATAAATACTAATAAAACGTGTTAAGAGCATGCAAGAGAGCTTTTGCTACAAAAAAACAATTTTATAAGCGAACAAAGAATCAACGAATGGAAAAACTGGATATACGCATAGTTGTACTAGCGTCGTTTGAATGCAATTATTATACTCATACAAAAAGCCTCGACAGCTCAAAGGTGTACAAAAAACGTTGTCACAAAACGAGAAAGAAAACGAACAAACGAGACAGAAGAAGAAAAAAAAATGGGAGGGGGAGAATTCGACGCTTAAATTTCATCTTCGGGATCCCATCTCGAGATCTTATCCAAGGGGCGGTAATAGTACTGCTTGTACTTCTTCGTCTCGCTCCTTTTCCCTGGCCGTGGCATCATACTCCTAATGAGCGTCGCACGTTCTTGGTCTTCGTCCAGTTCTGGAACGTAAAACCATCGTGCTTCCAGTGGACGACCTGATTCGTCCTGATGAAAGTTATCGTTTAGTTCAGGCATTCAGAATAATAGCTCGAAAGGTGGTGGTAAAAACACTGACCTTAAAACTACTCTCCACTTTCCCGAAAACCCCGCTCCCGCCCTTACTCACTTCCCCACTCTGCAACACCCGGTCAATAACCCCCAGCCACTCCCCGTCACTCCTCTGAACCACCCCCTCCTTGTTGAAAAATGATGGATGACATTGTGTTACGCTTTTATATAGCGTTGAGGCCGGGAGACAGGAAGCACGAGAGGATGCCATGCTTTCGATTAGCAATCCAAAAAGTTCGGCGTCTCGGGAGACTGTTTCTGTTATAGGGTTCGAGTTTCGAAGGTGAGACGGGGGCTGCTTAGACGCTTTGGATGGTTTGGAGAGGTCTGTGGGGGATGACGGGAGTTTCGAACTTGATGATAATGGTGATGTGATGGGTAAGGTTTTGGATTCGGAGGTAGAGTTAGATCGATGATGCCGGGCCCGCTTCGACGTCGTCGATACGTCACGATCACTCTTCCACTGCTGTTTTGATTTTGTAGAAGTCGGCTTGTTTTCTTCCTCTTCCTCTTCTCCTCTCTGTTCTTCCTTCCTCTTCACTTCCTTCCGCGACTTCTTTTTCGGTTTTTCCACCACCCTTGGTGGCGGCGAGACAGAGCGCGACGACTCCCGTTCAGGTTCCTCTGAAACTCTGATTTTCTTCTTCACACGCCGATCCGTGTGCTCTTCGTCGATATGTCGATTCTTCCTCTTCTCTTTCAAGACGCCCGGTTTCGATTCCACATCCTGATCGTGTACACAGTCGTCTCCACGCTCGTCCTTCAACGAAGCAGCGTCACCTCCATCTTCAACAATCACATCCGAGCTGTCAGTTATTGGCGTCACAGGCTGGAGATATGCGCTTTGAATCGAACTCGATGACTCGGCCTGCGGCATCTCTACCTTGTCTTCATCTTCACGAGGTACTGTGACAGTGACCTCGTGACCACCATCCCCATCCGGCTGAACACTTCCCGATTCCACCCCAATCACCGTGTCCATTGCTCCAGTACCGTCCAGCTCCTCTCTTCCTGAAAGGCCTTCATGCTCAGGAGGAGATGATAACACAGAGGGAGGAGTGATGTCTGTATATGCGTCTGGTCTGACATCGTTTTCTGCCTCGGAAGAACGACCGAGACTGGAAAAGGTCCCTGAAACCTCTGACACCGGCAATAAAGCGGGGGACAAAACTTTGGCATGTCCATCCTCCACAAACCCTTCCAATATCGGATCACCACCGTCAAGATGTTGGTCTGCTTTACATGTATCCGCAGCATGAAGCTAAAATACAAAATCACGGTCAATCGGATCCAATCAAAGATAGATAAGCACTCGCTCAAGCCTTACCTGATCACCATCTTGATGTTTAGTAGCCGGTTCCGGTATCGGCAATGCAGGGTGCGGAGTGGGTGCAGTATCGATATCGATATCAATTTCGTTGATGTCGGTATGCATTATGGCATTATCGTCATCTACGGACATGGGTATGGACGAGGAACGCATCATTGGAGATACTGAAGGGGACGAGAGTGGAGGTGAGGAAGGTGGGAGAAGAGGCGAGGACATCGAATTCAAATCTTCTGGTTCTGTACTTTCCCTGTCACTTGTGAGAGAAGGTAAACTGCATGGAGTATCTTCAGTCGCGGGACTAAACTGGTCCGGCGAGGCCAGTGTGGTCGTGTCTACACATGAGGAACTCGAAGGAACTTCGGCAAAGGGAGCTTCTTCGTGAGAATTTGGTGATGCAGGTGACAATTGACGGTCCAATGACGGTGCGGGTTCGGATATGGGCCGGGAGGGTAGGTGAAGACCGGGAAGCGGGGGAGGTGAGGATGTGGGAGCCGATTTCCGTAGCAGAGGACGAGGCTGGGGTTTAAATGGAATGGGATCGTATTTCCACTGCCCACGCTCGGCGGATATACGGAAACGAGTCACACGAGACTGCTCTTCCTCTAAACTGGATCCATCGTCTTGGTCCTCTTCTTCGCTCTCATAGAAGACTGGAACATAGGGTTCAGGACGACGGCTGGAAATGCCTTCTCGGGAATATCCAGCCTGTAAGTTGCTATTTGACGACGCGTTGACAGACGTAGATCGGGTACTCGATGCCGCGTCGGAGAAAATGTCCTTTAACCCCGGGAGGACGACATTAGCATGTGGCCTCTTGCCCACTGGTAGGAGATGCGTGGAATGATGCCAGATGGGAGGCAGCTCGTCGATATAATCTATAGACGAATGGTAAACTGGTTCAGAGTCGAAAATGGGACTAGAGCTAATGTATGCATGGTTGTGATTCTTCGACGAGAAGGGTGTCCTTGGCGGAGATGAAGAGCGTGGCGGGGACGAAGCAAGATAATGTGGTTGTCGATTATGCGTTGACCGCGTTGTTAACGGCGGCATCGATGTGTTTGACGATGTTGAGGGGAAAGTCGGATGGTTGTGAGGAAAGAGGAAGGGCGGGAGAGAATTGGACATGACTGTTTGGGTGATAAGACAAACATCACGTGTGTTCACGCGTCATAAAGTGTAAACGCGTTTTAGAGCGGAGTTAAGATTCAAACAAACTCCGCACTCAGTCCGATGATGACGCGATGACGCTGTGAACGCAGGGTCATGTGGCTATGCACGTTCTCTATGATCGTTGTGAGCAGCAGTGCATTTTCGACCAGAACACGGAGGTTACCTGAGTCATGCTGGATTTCGTCAACGAGCTGAAGCAGGAGTCCAACAGTGGCAATGCCAATTGCTGAATCCCAGTGGCGAGGCAGAAGATAAGGATCTATCGTAGGATGATTCTCAATGCGACCTTCCCGGAAGGTCGGCGGTTCACCAGTGGCGGAGCGCTTGAGATGCCCGACAGAGTAGGTCCGCTGCACTTATAACCCAGAGTCCTCCAGCGATGCCCGTTTGAACATAGTACGATGGAGTAGACGGTTGCTTTCCGATAACAAGTGGACTAAGCCAGTAAAACGGAACGATGAAGAGCTAGATATTCGTATTGCCATTCAAAGAGATATGCCACAGGCGCTATTTAGATAACCAGGGTAGAGTTCGAAAGCGCAACCATGTCAGTGTCATAAGGTATTTCCGAAGGGCTCGAAGGGTAACAACAGGGTCGAGGCCAGTCTCCAGAATCTATCCAGCACAGTAAAAGAGCAAGATTGCAGTTCCTGGAGAGTGTTAGATACCGTGAGTAGTGTATGAAATAAAGACATGCTCTAGCCTCGTTGTTTCCTTCCATCACGATGTGGAGTATGCGCTAAGCAGCATGCATGGCTCAAAGTCCTTCCATCCAAAGTAGTTTGGGACCCTTTTCGAGATTTTATCATTTCACTGTGTTCAATACAAGCAGAGTAAGAAGGCCGAATTTTGCCAGCATGAAGGATGACGATGGGAGATGGTTGCTGTAGCAAAGTGCAATGGTTTCAAAAATAGCGATCTCCCTCACATCCGATATCCGAAATTGATCCTTGTTTGAAACGCCGAAACTTGACTCCAGGCTTGCGACTGGGCGCTAAGTCACTGAGCTTGTTATCATGGTTTTTGGATTTTTTATGAGCCTTTGCGCGTACGAAAACTTTCTATCTTTCAGAATTTCACTGCGTTTTTTGCTACTCCTGACACGAATATCTCCTAATATACCTTTCTTCCATCAGGTTCTAGCGATTTCCGTCCTAATTTGTACACCCCCGTTCATGAGCCATCAAACAACCGCCCGCTATCGTTATCAGAACAGCAGATGTTGCCGCAATCGGGCATTGCATCTTTTGTTGTCCACTAGGTCTGTTTCATGAGACGTTTTTGCTAACGTCACCCCAGGGATCCTTATTCGTGATGGGAAAATTCTTATTCTAATGGTAGCGCTTGCACTTCGCCTCCGCATATCATGTTGTCCTCGCCCCAACTCCGGGGGCTTTAATACCACAGTGAAGCAGTCGCACTAGAAATAAATTGTTCCTTCCACCCTAGCTTACGAAATATTCGATACAAGAGATCTATAAATACACTAGGTGTATGCAACCTTATGCCTCTCTTAACCTGTTTACCGTGAGTTCTGTATTGATCAGAACCGGCTCTCCGTCTACAACAACCAGCATTTTAAAAGCATCGTCGTTATTGCTTGGCCAGATTAGTCTGCGTGTGTCCCTGCCAGACTCGTCCCAGGATAACCAATTAGGCAAGACGCAAATCACAAACGTATGAGATGTTTTCTACCCTCTTGGATGAATTCACGACAGAGATGGAGCTCGTGTTTACAGCGCGATAGCCTCATCGTGTGAGGCGGAAATACGTGAAAGATATTGGGAGAGAACGAGGCTGGATGGATAAAGTTGGATGGTGGTGACAACTTTCCTCGATGCGACATCCTCACAAAGTGAATGAAGCGTAAGCCAGACATCCCCCGTATAGAAATATGATCCACATGTCGAGAAGCCATTAATCTCATCTGACGAGTGGGAGTGATGGTCAGGTTGCGATTCTCAAGTGAAGACTGAAGCTGATACATACCGGACCCGTCAGGTATGGTTTGAACGATCATCAGGCGACCACCGTCAAATTTCACAACATGTATGCCCATCGCCAGCAAATCTGGATTATGATGGCTAAAGAAGATATGGCCACGAAATTCTAGCCGATCGGCAAAGGTCAGCGTCGCTTGCCGAGCAATCCGAGGCCCTTTCGCAACTTCGACGATAGCGAGAGTGTATATGAATTTTGATCGTCTGATCTTCCCCCACTCGAAAGACGTCTTGGTTTATATGTATGAGAACGAAGCTATGCGTGTTCCGTCCATGGAAAATGAAGCCTTCGTCCACAAAGGCGTTTCTAGAAGAGGCAATTCGCAGACGCCAAAACCCAGTGAGTCTCCTTTTGGGGACATTTGAGCCTCGAGGATGTACCGCGTATCATAGAGACGGTTACCCAAGGGGCTCAATTGAAATAGTCGTAGATTTATGTCTACGTGAGCAGGCACAAGTGCCTATAACTGTGCAAGAACGTTAGGTTGTGAATCCACCAAATTCCATGCTTGAATACGTATTATATCGCTGATACTGCGTTAGTGGGATATGTAAAAGGTGCGCACACACTTACCAGGGGGAATCGGCCGCCTTGAAAAGTGTCCACATAACAAGCTTTGTAATAGAATCACCTCCTACTATCTCTGCGCCGCTTGCGTCAGGCTTTCTCCTGCCGAAATCATGAATTTTGAAATGGGGAGCGTTTATAGAATGTCTAGTGATAGCGGTAGTCTTGTCTTCAGCTTTGAGAACGCCGGCGTCGGAAACACTTGGTCGAGTTAGAGTTACGAACTGGGGAACGTTTATAGAATGTCGGGTGATAGCGCTAGTTTTGTTTTCAATAAGGAGAACGTCGGTGTCGGAATCACTTGGCATTGAACAGAATGTCAACCGATTCGAAGATCCGTAAATTAAAAACGCATCCACATCTCCAACATTGGAAAACGTCCATACTCCTATGAAAAAATGATCTTTAGGTCCTCTGATCATTGCAACCCACTTGGTTTCGTCCTTTGTGAATTGTGGCTCGGGCAACGGGATGATGTCCGTAGGCTCGAGCCTCTGAGAGTCGAGAGATGGCAGAGGCATTTCAATCCGTTGATTCCTATTAGATGAGTCGAAGAGTACTAGCTGTTTCTTTCCCTGCCTGACGACGACAACGAGCTTTGTGCCTGAATTGCTCAGGCTGGTCACTCGATAGCGTTTGCTTGAAAAAGATG
>JABCKL010000184.1:1575-15560 GCA_018851305.1 Calocybe cyanea
ACTCCATTCGGACTTTGTCTACAAGTAAACCTTAACAGTGGACAAAAAGACATCAAAACACGCGTACCATATCGAGGACGCCGCTTGGAGTATTGGAGGTGCTATGATAGTAATCCATTAGGTTCGACACTGTTAGATTGTACTGTAGTTTAAACAAATAGGGGCTCGAGCGCCTTACAATGGAGTTGTAAGTGGTCTAGTGGGATTTTCGGCTAACGGTTCGACACTGTCTAGTTTATGCCATGCGTTCATTTTTGGGGGGGTTTCAAATTTGGGATGACTCCAGGATTGTTTGCCTCGGTAAGACCGATCATTCGGTGTGTGCCTGGGGTATCGATTTTCACCGGTTACTGGGAAAACACCGAGAAGCACACTCCAAAGCGTTTAAATTTACTGTGATATTAATTGTGCCCATCGGAGGCACAAAATGGAACCGAAACTGTGATGGCTTAGCGCTTAGCACTGGTTATGTCTGTTTGTTCGATCCTCGGTTGTAGGCTAGGTGCTTTCCCGGTCATTGTAGCATGGATTGAGAAAATCCCTGTTTGTCGCAAAAACCCCATGGCCAAGAAGTGGCGAATCTGTTGTTCTAATTACCGGCGGTGATGATTACCCTTCAAGCTTATGTTGTGAAGACACCCCATGCGGCTATCAGAAAATTTGACTCTATAGTAAGGTGTGTTTGACTGAGTGATGTTCTGAACTTCTGCAGTTGTCAGCCCTGTCGTATCAGCGGTACTTCAGGGAAAAAGAAAAGGTGAATGTTATGACGAATGAGTCAGACGAGTCCCTGGTATAGTGACTGGGCGGTACCAGTATAGCGATATGATGGAATGAGAAGGAGTCGCGCGTTCTCGTCATTTATAGGGCAAGCGCAAATTACGCCTACTGTCGACCGACACAATTGAAGGCTGTGAAGCATTTCTCGAAACCAACAATACCTTTCCCGCTGTAAGATCGGCTCGTACAACTGAATATCCATCATCTGATGCAAATGTAGCTACTACTCAGAGCTATGATCCGCAAATCCATCGAAATGGGATTCATGCCAGTTGAGGTTTAGACCATGCTTGACTGTCATTCATGGTCGATGCCTCAATTGCTCGATATCGGTTTTTTTCATAAGTTGTTTATCAGGCCTGGCATATAATTGTAGGTCTTGCTAATTTTCATGTCTGACCGACGCTGATATTCTTTTTTTTTCTTTTGATGCTTCAGGGGGTCCTCCATAGGTTTTTACTACCAGTGCAAGGTGTGTAGTAGGGTGGCTACTGGTAATTTGATTACCGCCACACATGCTAGCCCTGGAAAAGTTTGAGAAGGAGTTTTGAGTTTAACTGCCGGGGGCTTTACTGGCAGGTATGCATTATTGCCAATCTCAAATTATCGCCATGAAGCGCTGATATCATTTCACAGGAGATTGTGTTTTCTATATGATTAGAGAGACGTCTCGAGAACGGCTGTGCTTTAGGCGTATACTTCTTTCAATATCGTATAGCCTTTGACCTTTGGAAAGCTCGTCATCAAAAATTTGATCAGATGACACTGGAAACCTACAGTAACTTGACTTTGATCAAAACGACATGAGTCTCAAGTTACGCTTCGTGCAGCTAGACGTCTTCACCACAACGCGCTTTCTTGGCAATCCCTTAGCGATCGTCTTCGTCCCTGATCGAGTCGAGATCACTCAGGTACAGAAGCAGCGCATCGCTGCCGAATTCAACTTGTCCGAGACGGTGTTTTTGCATGAAACCGAACCCAATGACAATGGTCCTGTAGTGATTGATATATTCACAACTACGGAAGAGCTGCCGTTTGCAGGACATCCTACCATTGGATCGGGATGGTATTTATTGTCATCCGAAGCCATGAGACAGGTAAACGGAGGCGATGGTATTATTACGCTGAGAACCAAGGCCGGAGACATACCAATCATCCAGTACCAAGATGGTAACGGCACAATCCTCGTTCAAGCTCAAGTGCCTATCGACTTTAAAGTCCACTCGCCATTCACACAACTCAGTTTGAAAGCTCTACAGACGAATCTCGAAGATGCCGACTATGCAAACGGGAAAAACGGAGCAGAGGCGATAGTGTCGGTTGTTAGAGGAATGACGTTCATCTTGCTGCAGCTTACTAGCGAAGACGCGTTGGCGCGCATGCAGCGTTACCCCTCACGGTTCCTCTCTGTTGCCAATCTAGGTGAATGGGATGGGTTTGTGGGTGTGTACGCATTTTATGAACGTGAAGATGGGATTGTGAGGACAAGGATGTTTGATGGGTCGTTGGAGGATCCTGCTACTGGGTCTGCTGCGTCGACTTTGGGTGGTTGGTTGGCGAAAAGGAAGGGGGAGGGTAAGTGGAGAATAAATATAGTTCAAGGGGTGGAAATGGGGAGAAGGAGTGAGATTATGGTAGAGGTGGATATTGGGAGCGATGGGGAGGTTGCTAAGATTAGTTTGGGAGGAGGAGCGATCGGGGTTATGGAAGGATGGGTAACCGCCGACGTCTGACGCTTACATTGGGCGGGAAAATGCGTTATTGGTTGATAATAATAAATTCAAGAAATGCACTGAATGGAGCCATCGAGGAAGCGCACATACGCGCGTTTATCGGTGACTGCGGCCATTTTTTGTCATCAAATCTCTGTCAGCTGCAAGGGCCATCAATTCATCTTGCTTAATAATCAGCCTATCCTAACGACAATGCGCGCGTTTCGATTGGTCAGGCTATAGACGGGCCACAAGCGTGCCGTTGTATGCGTCATGCTGTTCTTTTTTACAGTGTGCCGGGGTGCCCCCCAAAAAATAAAAATCAGATTCAATATGACTTTTACAAGCGCTTTCTTGCGACGGTTCCGCAGTCCTGTTCCTTGATACTTAAGTATCTCAACGAGTTTTTTCCGCCACTCGGATTGACTCGAGTCGCTCTTCAATGAAGTTCAGAAATCCCTTCAGGCCTCCCCCAGCGCCGCCAGCATTCGGGAAAGACAAAATAACCCCCGAGGGAACTGCGCCGTGAGTCACCTCCTACTCCTTCATTGTCCTTTCAACTCATGAGCATCGCCATTCATACAGGTGGCTATCAATACTAGTATACCAATGGCTTGTACCATTCCTTGATGTCGGGTTCTCCAGGCCTTTAGAGAAAGAAGGTTTGTCGTCGGATTGCAACTTTTTGTTTTAACAAAGGACTCTATTGAGCTGTGCACACATTTGTACAGATCTGTGGTCACTTCCTCCGGCCCAGTTGACTCCAGAAGTGACCGCCAGCGTCGAGACCCACTTTTATTCCCGATGCGAGCCGGATAAACGACCCCGTTTCATGCAAGAATCACTCCGCGGCTCTCGCAACTCGGAGGATTCCTCTTCGCGAGAAAACGAAAAACCGTTCGATGAAGAAAAAGCTATCGATGATGACAATATGAAGTCACGCCACGACGGATCTAGACCTAGGTCTTGGTTCCGTACAAAGAAAAATACACCTAAATACGATTCTTCTCTTTTCCTTGCGCTTCATAGGGCGTTCCGGTTTAGAATTTGGTTTGCGGGCTTGCTTAAATTATGTGCTGGTGTGTCTCACGCGTTCATCTACGCGGGAATTTTTATTGTTATGCGTTCTAACTACACACTCTTGTAGAAACGCTCAAAACGACGACTCCATTGTTGACGAAAGTGTTATTAACGTGGCTTACGACCTCTTATGTTTATCACCGACTTTCGGACGAGCAGAAGGCTTCAGGTCAGATTGACAAACCCCAGGGTGTTGGGTATGGAATCGGACTCGCGTTTGGGTTGTTTGCTATGCAAGGTATATCTAATATCCATCGCCCGTTGTTTTTTCCAACATCTCATTCGCTGTGATGCAGAGGTTGCTAGTCTGGTATGCGATTTTGTTTCCTTTTTTTTCTAAATATGAGCTCCAGCCTGACGCAGCCCATCAGTTGACGAACCAATACTTCCAGAGTAAGATACCAGAATCACTTTGGTTTACTTTTGAAATTAACAATCACTTCCAGTGACCCAGATAACAGGACTACTCGTCCGCACGGGAGTACGTAGACAAAAAAACCCTTAGCTTCTGTCCCGTAAAGTCTGACCGATTAAACTACCAGGTTATAGGAATCATTTTCCGTAAATCTCTACGAATTTCAGGACGCGCTAGATTAGAGCACAGTGCTGGACAAATCACGACCATGATATCGACTGATGCGACTAGGTTAGATCGGTTCGCTGCTTTTGCGCACAAGTACGTATTTAGGTATTTATTTGGGATCGATTGCTCAAAGTTACTATCAGTCTTTGGGTTTCTCCGATTCAGGTGAGACTATGAGCTTTCTTCGAGGCGTGATCACGCTTCTGACCCGTCGGTATTGAATAGATTATCATTGGCATTGGCCTTCTTCTCGGTAATGTAAGCTTGGAATTCTATCATCTGTTCAAATTTTGCACATGTTGACCCAATCCTACAGCTGGGATATTCCGCGCTTGTTGGATTAGGGGTGAGAGCCGATAACGTCCTTGCTCCTTTTTCCACCTTCTTCGCTAACTAGTTGGATTTCCAGGTACTTCTTCTTGGTTTTCCAATCCAGATAGCGCTCGTCAAGGTCATGTTTGCACAGCGAGAAAAAGGCGTCGGTATCACGGATAAACGCGTCAGACTTTTGACGGAAGTACTTCAAGGCATCAGGCTGATCAAGTTTTACTCCTGGGAATCTTTTTATGTCGAGCAGATTGAAATGCTTAGGCGTCGAGAGATTCGAACGATCCAGAAATCAGCGTACGTATTGTTTACATGTCAAGGGATCCCAGATGGGTTTCAATGTTTTCTGTTGCTCATAACTATCTGCTTCACTTATACAGTGTCGCCCGTTCAGCTCTCGTAGCTGTCGTCACGTTTATTCCTATCCTGGCCTCTATACTATCCTTTGTAAGCATCATCTCAACGGCGATTTAGAACTTTTTCCTAACCAGACCACATATCTAACAGATAACCTACGCTCTCAGCGGCCACGACCTCAACATCGCCATCATCTTCTCCTCTCTCCAACTCTTCAATGTTATTCGTGCCCCACTCCTCTTCTTCCCATTTGTCCTCTCAGCCCTCGCCGACGCCCTCGTCGCCCTCGGTCGCATATCCAAGTTCCTCGTTTCAGAGGAACTCGCAGAACCATATGTTGTCGATTATGAACAGAAGAACGCGGTTTTTGTTGATGGAGATTTTACATGGGAGACGGCTGGGAGGCTTGAGGAGAGTAAATTTGAGAAGGGCGGTAGTGCTGGAGGAGAAGCTGTCAAGGGCGACGAGAATGGGAAAAAATCAGTGTCTGAGAAATCTGTGTTGCCCACGACGAACACTGATCTCACGAAGAAGGATGGTGACGCTTCCGAAGATGGCTCAAGCGAGGACGAGAAGCCTTTCGAGCTTCAAAATCTTAAATTTAGCGTGCCGAAAGGGTCGTTCATTGCCATTGTTGGTAAAGTCGGTTCTGGGAAGAGTTCTGTGCTCCAAGCTCTTATTGGGGAGATGCGAAGAACAAGTGGCAACGTAAGCCGGCAGATGCCTTGTTTTGTTTGCGTTTAGGGAGTTGATTGATGTCTCTCAACTCGTGTAGGTCATGTTCGGCGGTAGCGTCGCGTACGTGCCACAAACGCCATGGATCCGTAACGCCACTTTGCGAGACAACGTCGTGTTTGGGCAGGAAGACGAGGAGCAAAAGTTCCGTGAAATTATTCGCGCATGTAGTTTGGAACGTGATCTTGAGATGTTACCTCATGGTGAACTTACGGAGATCGGAGAAAAGGGTATCAACCTCAGTGGTAAGCCCAGTTTTGACTACCCGAGTGTTGGTCTTAATTCTCGTTTGGCAATTACAGGTGGCCAAAAGGTAAATAACATTTTTCACTTAGACGAAATGCGAAACTTATAGTCTCTATTGACTACATAGGCCCGTGTCTCCCTCGCCCGTGCCGCCTATTCCCAATCCGATGTAGTCCTCCTCGATGATCCCCTCTCTGCCGTCGACGCATACGTGGGCAAAGCCATTCTCGACAAATGTTTACTAAACGGCCCACTTGCTGATCGTACTCGTATATTGGTCACCCACTCACTCCACGTTCTGGACAAGGTCGACTACATATACGTTCTCGAAAATGGCGTCATTGCAGAGCAGGGTACTTACGACGTAAGTCCTCGCTTTGTTTTGTTTTTGCAGCTGAGGCTAGGAACGTCTGTATCTAAAAATACACATTTAGGCTTTGATGAGAGATAGCGTTATTTTCTCCCGTCTGATGGAGGATTACGGCAGCCTCGAACAAGAAGAAGAAGAGAACAAACAGAAAAAAGGAGCGCAAGGGAAAGACGTGGATGCCAATGATCCAGCGGATGATAGTGAAAAGCCTGATAATGCTCTTATGCAGGCAGAGGAACGCAACACTGGTTCCGTGTCTTGGGGAGTGTATGGCAGCTACTTGCGCTTCGGAGGCGGTTTGATCTGGGGACCTGTAATCCTCGGTTTACTGACCATAACACAGGGAGTGCAAGGTATGTCTTCAGCCAAATATCTGATTCTTTTGTAAGTCATGGCTAACCAATTTGACACCTCCAGTCGGCAACAATCTTTTCTTGGGCTATTGGACTGCCGACAGTATTCCAGGCTTCCAGCAAGGAGATTATATGGCAGTTTATGCCGGACTTGGTGAATCTCCTCTCAGTCGTAATTACTGGCATCTCGCTAACAAAATGTTTCCGTAGGTGTCGCGCAGGCAGTATTTTCATTTCTGCTCAGTCTCGCCTTTGCGTGCGTTCTCATATTCCCTCAAGTCACTCGCGTTCACTTTCACTCACCGGCATATTCCTAGTCTTGCGAGCTTGATAGCGAGTTTAAACCTCTTTAAAGCTGCCTTGACCCGTGTTTTACGTTCGCCTACGTCCTTTTTTGATACCACACCAGTCGGTACGCCCCCTACCGTCAACTATGATTGGATAAATTCATCAACGATATTATTCAGGACGAATCCTTTCGCGACTTTCCAAGGATCAAGACACTCTAGATGCAGAGCTCGCAATCACAGCATGGCAGGTAAGTCCGATCCCGTTTATCCAACTTCTTAGTATCCCACCCAACAATTACAAGTTTTTGTCAACTTTCAGTGTAGTCCTGGGCACCGTTGCACTGGTGTTTTATATTATACCATACCTTGGTATCGCATTCGCACCCATGGCTGCCATATACTACCTCATCTCCAGCTATTATCGACGCACCTCCGTTGAAACGAAGCGATTGGACTCCCTGTTGAGATCAACTCTTTATGGCTCGTACTCTGGTAATATTCGTTTGCTTTTGCTTAAAATTTCAATTCTCTAACAACCGAATGGTACTTCAGAGGCCTTGACGGGTCTCTCTACAATCAGAGCATATGCAGCGCAGGTAGGCATTTACATTTTTTCACAGCCCCCGTCGAATGCTTGCTCACTTGTGCTCTAGAAAAGCGCCATAAAAAGCGCCGACGAGGGGCTTGACATGCAAAATCGCGCGTATTATATGACTTTGTCCATTCAGCGTTGGTTATCGGTAAGACTGGACGTCCTCGGTAACCTCCTGGTGCTGGGTATTGCTCTGTTCGGTGCCGGTTTTCGAAACACGATCGACCCCTCGAAAATTGGCGTGGTGTTATCGTACACATTGAGCAGTACGTTTCCTTATTTTATCATACGACGGTACACGCTTAGTTGGCCTGTTACCCTTCAAGTCACGCAGGTTTTCTGTACGTATTCAAATCTTCCTTCCCCTATATCATGATTCCGATACGGTGATTCAATTTAGCCGAGATGGTAACACAATTCGCGCAAAACGAACAAAACATGAACGCAGTCGAGCGGATTTTACACTATACCGAGCTGCCTACTGAAGGTGAAACCACAACTCCCAATGACCCGCCGCCTTCATGGCCGAGCAAAGGCAACATTTCCTTCAAGAAAGTTGAGATGGCCTACCGAGAGGGTTTGCCCCTTGTTTTGAAAGGCGTGTCTTTTGATGTGAAGCCAGGGGAGAAGGTAATCATTGATCTGACTTTTTTTGATATACCCAGTTAGTCTAAATTTTCCTTTCATAGGTCGGGATCGTTGGGCGTACTGGGGCGGGTAAGTATCACAGGTTGTCTACGGGGACGTTCATATCTGACTTGTAATAGGCAAAAGCTCACTGCTACAGGCCCTTTTCAGGTGAGCTTCTTCAGAACACTTGTATTCCAAGTTGTTTCTCACCAACTCCTAGGATAGTAGAGCTTCAAGGAGGGAAAATCGAGATAGATGGACAGGACATCAGCTCTATTGGTCTTGGCACCCTTCGAGGTCGTCTAGCCCTTGTGCCTCAAGACAGTACGCTTTTCCTGGGCACTCTTCGGGATAATCTGTTAGCCTTGCTCTCTTTACTGTTGACGCCGCTTGACGCCTTGCTTCCAGTGACCCTCAGGGACTACGGACGGACGCCGAGTTAATCTCTGTCCTGCAACGAGCGTGGCTTCTTCCCCGTGATGGCACCTCAGATCCAATTGCGGAGGCGAAGTTTAGTCTAGATTCTGTTGTGGGTGACGAAGGTTTGTCGGGGCTGCTTGTTGCCGTACTTTCAGATCCTTGAACTCAATCTTCGCAGGGTCTAACTTCAGCGTCGGCGAGAAACAACTTCTCGCATTATGCAGGGCCCTAGCCAAGAACAGCCGCATCATTATTCTGGTTAGTGCCTATGCCATGTTAATCTTCGACTCGTCTATTGATCCTTCGGTATGTAGGATGAAGCAACCAGCAGCGTTGATGTTGAGACGGATGCCAAGTTGCAAAAGACAATCCAGAGAGAGTTCGCATCTTCGACTTTACTCTGCATAGCACATAGATTGAACACGATCGGTACGTCACTTTTATGGCAACGCATCAAAAACCTAACAAAAGTCTACCATAGCTTATTACGACCGCGTGTTAGTTATGGATGCCGGTGAAGTGGCAGAGTTCGATACAGTGCTCAATCTGTTCGACAATGAACGCTCCATATTTCGTTCGTTGTGCAATGAAGCAAACCTTTCACGGTCTGACATCTTACGCATTCGAGCCGAACACGGAGCTGTAGATGCTGGTGACAGCCCAGTTTGAGCGTTGAACAGATATGTTCGATAGTCTTTATTTAGGTATATCTTAGACGGGCTACCATAATGGATCTAGAGGCCTCGTGTATCGTAAAACACTTTAGTAGTTACAGTAATACCTTATGAGTAAAAAACCCTTAAACATTCGCATAGATAGCTCTTGAAGAGATACGCAGTCTAGAGCTGTCAATGTGGTAAACGAATTGCATATCGAGAAGCTATTATAGCGCGGTTGTTGGTCGATTCTATCTTCCGATCCCATTTTGATTTTCAGGAAATCAACTTGTTTAAATATGGGGCATGGCCAGAAGTTGTTTCGGACCTGGGTGTTTCCCCCTAGGACCATGACTTCGCCATCTACATATCACTTTCTAAATCTTAAGCTAATCTATTCGCTTCGAAAGTGAGATCGGTCTAGATCGCATAGAGATGCAGGGTGACGGATAAGAAAGTTTGGCTTTTTGCTATCATAGTTCCGAAGATTGTTGAAACCAGCATGAAAGTATGCTGGTAATGACCGTGACAAAGAGGTTGAAAAGTCTTATAAGAATAGGGACAGGCAGATGGAAAAGAATAAATACTAGTGCTATTTGTGGTCGCAGTAGAGGTAACGGCCTGGATCAAATACAGAAATCTGCTTATAAGACGGCACCTGATAAAAACGGGTTTTCAGATGGTTGGTCACAAGCTATCACAAGCTATCACAAGCTACGCATACAATCTTTTGGCGAGTCAGCCTTTTAACAATCACATTTCTCAATCAAAAACTAAATAATCACCTTTGCACTGTCTAGCCATCAGCCTCTCATTCTCAAAAGCTATTCCGCTGTTTCAGCGTCACCATTGAGTGGTGTTGCATGTTGTGGGGCAAGAGTCCGCGAAATCTGTTGACGCATAGCTTATTTACCTAAATTTTCGGTCAAACTTGTTAGTCCAAAATATAGACATTGTACGTCCGTGGCATGCGAATACCTTCACTAAAATATTGCCTAGGCGTCGATGCATAAAAATTATCCACATTCTCCCGGCGATCTAATCTTGGGAAATCAGCGATTGGCGAGCTGGCCGAGAGGATGTCGCTGTATGATTGGGAGGGCGGGATGCAACCATACGTATTTGAGGTGCAGCCATAGAGAGTGATTAAATAGCAAAGTTCAGGGGATCCGGATAAAGGCTGTTTGACCTTCGAAGATTCCTCCGTGTTCATACGAGCGCCCGAACGCGTACGTTAAGCCAGATTATTGGCACCTTTTTCGATGGAGTCGACGACGACCCCATTGTCATTTTCGGTTCCGAACTGAAACATCATGGACAAAATCGGCAAATCGGGGGAGGTGGCACAGCGAACAACTCCGGGATCTACCCATACTCTTCGCGGCTCCTTTACGTTTTGAACCTGCCCGAGAAGGCCACTGATATTCTCTTCTTTGATGATAGTTTTATGTGGGTCGCCAAAGAGAATAGGGATCCCGAAATCCCAACTGCGCTGATTTCGGTATGCTTGAGCCGCAGCACCGCATTTGAGAAGCTCTGAAAGGTACCGCAACTTGAAGGATTCGTGGTCGCCTAGCTCAATGAAGTGCGAAAAGTTGACCCAAGCATCCTTGAATGCTTCTCCCAGTCTTGCTACCTGAACTAGCATTGTAAGGCCGAGCCATCTTCACAATGGCCCAGCAATCAGGAGAGCATAGCTGCCCGAGAAGCGGGATTGGCTGGTGGAAGACCATTAGAGACCCCTCAGGGGATGAGTTCATCGTGTAGAATCGGCTGATCGCCATGTCGTGTGCGATTGTAAACAGCGTCCTTCTCCTCGTTCGCCATGAGCTAAAAACCCGTTGTTAAGAGCTGACGCAAGAATATTTGGGGCATTATTCATGATGTTGATAGTTGCCGACAGTAAGGTGGTGTGCTCCCTGTCTAAGAGCCGCGCGGCAGCCTCAGCTAGGATTGGCTCTGATGGGTAGCCGCTTGGGACAAAACTCTGACTCTTTGGAATATTAGAGATGACACGCATATACGAGCGGACGAGTTCAGCTTGGATAGTGTGTGAATTGGTATGCATTGAACTGAAGTTGATTGAAACACGACAGTCTAAAGCAGCAAGTGCCGCACGACGATCGAATTGTTGGGATCCCAATTTCGCCATTGCCAAAGCAACGGCCTTGTGCTTCATGGTGGAGTCCAGACTTCCATAGTATGTGTACTACCTAAGCTTTCTGAGTACTGAACGCAGAGTGATGATAGCCTAAGCGTGCTTACAGTGGCCCCCCAAATTTGACTACTCGGCCTATTCCACAAACACCATTGAGCGTCAGATTGCCGACTTGCTCGGCCTCCAGCGTAAATCTCGCAGCGAAATTGTTGAATGGGACTTCGAAGAAAAGAGGGATTAGCTCTAATCCTCCGTGCACCCGAAACGACGGGTAAGGCTCATGCATGGGCACAAACGTACGGAGACTTGAGTCTGTCGACAGGAAGATAGAAAAATCCCTCAGTGACGACAGGACATGCATAAGGTAAAAGTATGGATTACGGCGCTCTTCTGCATCCGGGTAGTCCTTCAGCAGTGTGTGGGCTTCATCAAAGTAGACAACGGCATTGAAACTATGCCTGTGCGATACATCAAGTTCGCGTAGACGATTCAAAAAGGCCTTGAGTGCTGCAAGCAATTTTTTTTTGAAGCTGTCTGAGATCCCACGGGCTACTGACGAACGCAAAATCACCGGATCTCGATTTCTCGAGCTACACGTCTCGTCAGCTCTCGCGAGAAAAGAACTGCAGGGGGGCCGACCTGTCGTGCCAGAGCAATCACTGAATCGTAAAATGCTTGCCTCTGGGTTCCAACGCTCATGGCTGTTGAGCCCTCATCCAACCAATCGCACCATTGTTTGGCGATAGCTCCTGAGGTTCCTCGTTCGGATTCCTTGAGCGCATGGACTGCCCGAGTAAACAACGCCTCTAAGATATGAAATGTCTACTGATCGCAGCATCCTCGCATCGCATCGCTTCAGCTAGATAATCTCGTATGTTGTCATCAGAAGGAGGATATACTGCTTAGTGAATTTGGGGGTGAGTTTGAGTTTAAACTGAGCAGAGAGATGACGCGCACCAGATACACTATGCGGAAGAGGCTCGCGTAAATTGAATGGAAAAGTAAAACAGAGCTGAGCTGCGTGATCAACAAGTCTTGATTTTCCCATTCCAGAAGACTGTACGATGCAGAACGACCGATTATAAAAATCGTCACTTAATGCGGGGTTGTACATATCAGTTGCGTTTAAAAGAACTTCAGGGCGATGAGCTACATAGTCTCGTTTGAAGGCGGTCCTGAAGGCTAATTTGAGTGAGTGGTGACGGGCACGTACTGTATATCAACACTCACGTTCGGCTAATTCAGAATTATGACTTTGAGCAGAATTTTACCTTCATCGTCCGAGACCGCAGGATGTGGTAACCGAGCTGAAGGAAACATTTTTTGAAAAGTTCAGGGAATGAGCGTATTCACTTGGGGTGGCTGTCGACTCGGAAAAGCGCTATCAAGGGTGTCCTGCGGATCAAACTTTTATCGAGATTATATAAGTTAAGACCGCGCAGAACTCGCGACTAGTCTCTCGCATGTCCAGTTCACAAATACAGAGTTGCAGAACGACAAAATCTCACACAACCAGGTCTTGCGACTGGAAGAATGTTTCCTGCAATCTTCTCGTTAGAAACCGTACAAATTCAAGCAGTTCGTGCCATCTTAGTCACCCTCGGTCACGATGTGCTTTCGTTTCAACAATACATCGTAATCAGTGACTTCAAACAAAAGTCTTAAAAGATTGAATTTCAACAGACTGCTGCGTATCATGTAAGTACTTGACAGATCACATAGCTAGACTGAGATTGCTGAAGGTTTGAACATTAAAG
Source organism: Calocybe cyanea (assembly GCA_018851305.1). Taxonomy (NCBI): domain Eukaryota; kingdom Fungi; phylum Basidiomycota; class Agaricomycetes; order Agaricales; family Lyophyllaceae; genus Calocybe; species Calocybe cyanea. The sequence continues at coordinate 14,622 of JABCKL010000184.1, forward strand.
TGTGCACTAGCTGTAGGAATTTGGCTAGTTTCAACCTGGAACACAATGGCCTGAAGTTGTTTTGGGCCTGAAAATCGACTTGAAGCGAGGAATTTAGATCCCCAAATCGAAGCTACGCCTTGAGGTCTAGACTTTACCCCCTTGAGACCAAAAATTTGCCAACATTTCACTAGAATACTCTAGTGCATAACTTTTGGCTTTGCATCAGGCTTCAGCTGGTACAGCCTTTTTCTCGACACAGGATAGACAACTGATACACACCCCATCATGGTAGGTTATCGACACGTAGATGTATTAGGCTCTCATAAGTACTACTCCTTTATGGGTGTCGGTTCACTTGAATTGAGGGTAGTAAATGGGTGTGGCGTTATCCGAAAATTGAGAATGGAATCCCTTGTGGGCCGAACAATCAATTATTGTTCCAAGCTTTAGAAGCGTGATATGACAATAAAAATTTTCTATATTAGCTTGCAATCCTTCCCACAAACACCGGAAACACGTCGGTCGCTCAAGTAGGAGCAACCAGGGGTTATACTGGGTTATACGAGTATAAAAATCCGTCTGTCTTGCTGTTTTGGCAACTCAAATACACAATTACAGGACGTTTCAAGGAGCGGAATCAAATTGATCGAAAAAAAAAACTTTTTCGTTCACCAAGTACAATAATATTCCCACGACCCCCTCCATTCATCATTGCGATCACCATAGCCCAATCATCAACACCGCTCCCGAATGCACATCGCTTCCCCTTTCAAAACATCCTAAAGCCAATAGATCACTGATAGGAAGGATTAACAATAGATAAGGTAGCTTCTGGGCATGAGCGTGAACAGCACTTTTTGTGCTAGTACTCTGGGGCAAGTGATGTTTCACCCTGGACCGCTATAGATAAACGATCCTATGATGGATGAATCACTGACTCTTCTATGGCTATACACA
>JABCKL010000185.1:0-12012 GCA_018851305.1 Calocybe cyanea
ACCAAAATGTACATACCAATAAATTCACATATCAGAAAATAACATATAAACACTGCAACGCGTGTACTTAAACTTGTTCTCTGTATGAACCAGACAAGGGACATTACAAAGTTATTATTATAAAGCTAAGTGAAACGCGCAGGAGGGAGCAAGTGTTTCATGCAGAAAGCTCTATTCAAGTTCCCGAAGTTCCTGTCAGCCTGAGCCTGACTCCCGCCATAACAACCACGTGCGCTTGCCTGTGGGCTGGACAAAATACAATATTTTGGCATGACCTTCTTCCCGAGCAAGAGGTCCATTGGCAATTGCTGTAGCATCAAGAAGATAATCCCCTCGCCTTTTACTAGGGGATTCCGTAATGTTGCGGTTCATTAAATGTTGCCAATACAATATTTGGAAACTTTGTTCTGTCTCAGAACACAATTGCTTTTTTGCCATGTCTTTGCTTCCCATACCACTGTGGACAACTCTGTTGTCCCAATCGAACAAGTTCCGACCTTTTGAATTACGTCTGTTTTGGAAGCTTGGGTTCTTCAAGCTTGCTGTCTCAGACTATGATTTCAGGCTGTATGATTCATCTAAAGCCCTTATCATGGGGCTTGTTCACGAACAAACGACAATCCCCATCCCGCGTCTGAGATGCGCGATACCTCTGTAGCCAGCTGGAAACCTCAAACGGAAATGCCCCGCTGATCATCATGAATGAACCTTTGCGCAAAACGGAAGTTGTTTGGCCTCAATCATCATCACTTTTGGCGTAAGCTCGTGATTGGCTGGATGCTCCGCTGTGTTTGACATTTCCCCCCCCATCCAACAGCAAACTAGGCCAGGCGAACGTCTCTAGTTGGGTGGTAGGCCAGAGAGTCCCTTTTCGATGATATTGGCCCCCGAAGCTTATTTTCACAAGTCTATGAAAATCGTCTGTACTACGTCTCATGAAATTGGAGCCACTCTCCGCTCCCGCGTTTCGCCACTTGTTTTTTTTTATTTTTATCTTTCTACACACAACGATCTGGACACGAGAAAGCCCTGCTTCTCAACGATCACAATGCGCTCTGGGTCGTGGACTTTGAAGGAACAACAAACGCGGGATTTTATCCACTGTGGTTTTAAGCATCTTCAATCGGTATGAGATATGCAGCAAAGAAAAGATCGTGGTCCCGGGGAGTTCGGCAGAGGTAATAGCGGAGCCTAATTTCGAAGTTGAGAAGTGGATGAAACGAATGGGCAGTCTGACCTTTTCAAATTTCTGATTGATGTTACATAGTTCAACAACTGTCCCATCCTGATGCTGTGGTTCTTCACACTCCACTCTCGGATCTTACGCTCAACGGTTCAATCACTACAACTCTCTAGCCGGGGTTTCCGGGCTTGATTTTTTTATTTTGGCGCAAGGCACAGTATCACTTGGCGCATCACTGTCAAATACACATGGGTAGAAACTTTTGTTGACTACTTCTCAATTTTCGAATCCGGGAATGCAGAAATCTGATAGTTACGTTAAGTTTAAAATGATAGGAACTTTGAATTTCGTGATACGCCTGGAAATCTCCTCTGAATCGATATTGGTGCTCAGCATGAATGGGGGAGGTAACCTTACCACATCAGACGTCCATTCTATGAGCAATAACAGGTCAGCGTTTCCAGGAAGCTAACGCCCTGTATACTATATAGTCAACCAAGCGACCCTCTTGTATACATACCATCATTGGTGGTGCCTGCCAGCGTTCTGATCTTTGACCGCTCAAGGAACCACATGGGCAGGCGGAGCTTTATCACATGGACAATATCAACCACACATGAGGTACCCAATTGCGCTTATCAACAGACCACACGTAGTGTGAAGTGATTCTATTCACGATGTCTTCTGTACACGACGCCGGAGGCCCAAAATTGAGTAGACGTGACTAAAAAAAAAAGTTCGAACAGTTCTTTTCCCAAGGGTAACTACGAATTTTGTTTGGGAAATATATATACTATAAGTAATGAATTTATCCTGGACACCGCCAAAATGGAACTGTGTACAAGCGAAGACAAAATAAGATCAAAAGTTCTCTGGATCCGCAGCGCGAGAAAGGGTAAAACATATCGGTGGAGAAGGAAGGCTTCGCACACGATAAGGAGAGTACGCGCTTCAGAGGATTTTGACGTTGACATTAAAGAGCGAGAGCGCCGAGGGCAATGGCAATCATGCCAGCGAACGCATTAGTAGCGGGGATGGCATTACTGAATGCACTATTAGGGGTGGTTGACTGTGCGGGCGGAGCAGTGGCACTGTTGGTGCTACTGCTGGTGTTAGGACTGGACCCAGAGCTAGTTGCTGCGCTCGTGTTGGCACCAGAGCTTGATCCGCCGGTGGATCTACTGCTATGTGTAACATATATTGAGATCCCGAATATTTCCTACTCAAAGTTTACTTACGTGGATGTGGGGGAGGTGGGAGTTGACTGAGGTGCGCTGCTCGATTGAGCCCCACTTTCAGTCTGGCTACTGGTGGCGCTGGGGGTTGGCGGCGTGCTTGTCAAAGTAACACCCTAATATGATGTGATGAGATGATTTGTACAAGGTAGAAAGATAAAGTATTGGTGTGACGTACAACGGCCGCGCAGATTTGCTGTGCAGCAGCTCTAGCTTTGGCAATCTCATCTCCTTGACAATTTTGGTCGATGCAAGCCGTTGTTGCTGCGACAAAAGCCTCGTTCTTGCAGAGACAAACGTTGTCCGTTGGGCCGCAGTCACCAGTCGGCAAATCCTGACCACCAATGCAGGGTAAGGCACACTCTTTAAGAAGTCAATGTAAAAGTCAATTAACGGGTTTGTGATACGTAACAAGAATGCCACATACGAGGGAAGTCACCCGCACTCTGACGGGCCAGAAGGGAGCCGGAGACTGAAGAAGCAGCGACGGCGATGAGGACGAATGAAAGACGCATTTTTGTCGGTAATGAAGCGACAGTGGAAGGGACAGTCAAAGGAATGATTTTTGGGGCAAACCGGTTGAATTTATAGACCGGCCAGGCGTATAACGACTAAATAGACGTCAATAAACCAACAAAGGGCAAGGCAAACATGGTACAAAGGAACTTCCATTTTGGGAATACAAAGTGAGACAGATGCCCTCGTGATCATAATCGGAATATCCCGAAACACTAGCAAGCCACCTTGAACCTTAATTTGTGTGCGTCCACATAGCCGCAACGACGAGATAATACACTATCCACACTCAACTTCATGGTAAAGCATCATCTCTTTATCGCTTGTGGGCATCATTGCTGACTATATGCGCACTTCCAGGCGCCCTCTCAGAAGAAAAAGGTATAGATTACACCCACGACAGCCGTTACCAAAGAAACATTAACAAATCTCCAGTCTGGCGGTAAAACTCGCTCCGCACTTCAAGACGTCGTCTCTCGAGAGTACACAATCCATCTCCACAAACGCGTACATGGACGCTCCTTCAAAAAGCGTGCACCCTGGGCCATCAAATCTGTTAAAGAGTTTGCACGAAAGGCTATGGGCACATCCGATGTTAGGGTCGATCCCCAGCTGAACCAGGCTTGCTGGGCCACTGGAATCAAGTCTGTTCCTCACAGGATACGTGTGAAGCTTGAGCGTATGTCGTTTTTGTTTTCACAACGACTGTTGAATCCCCGTATTCTTTGACCATTGATACTCATTGATATCGTCTTTTGTTTTTTCAAACAGGGAAACGTAACGACGACGAAAATGCGAAGGAGAAACTCTACACATATGTCTCACATGTCCCTGTAACATCTTTCAAGGTGTGTCCTTTCTTCACGCCCTCTCTTCACTTCTTTCGATGCCAATCTTTGATCAGGGCCTGCAAACGACCGTGGTAGATGCGGAGTAGAGCATCCTTTGCTTTATATCACCTTCGATACGTGGGCTGTGACAGCTAGTCTACATTTCTGCCTTAGCGTTCAAACCATATGCACATATGCCCCGCAAAAAATAAAATACGCTATGCTATCTTTGGCGTGGAATGCTAGCCCATCTATCTGGAAAAACCACCGAATGTACTCTGATGATCAGAAAAACTTCAATGTTTCGTGTTTCACGCATTAATAACTATACAATACTGTTGCAACGACATCAAGGAGACGATTGTGATCCGAACTACCACAACTAATACAGAATATCTGCGGTATGTTAAACCTTTATTCAAGCACAGATAGGAATCTGATCCTTGTCATGCGCTGTGACTTAGCGTAAAACTGAATGTTGCTTGGATCAGCTGAATTATTAAACGTTGAACTTTGAATTGGGTTCAGCACTAAAATGTGATTTACTCCCAACTTGAATCAGAACCGAGAATACAGATCAACCTCAGATCGTGTTTCTGGCTACCTAATAATTGTTCCCCGTGGACCTCACCCATTCAGACTCGTTCATCAGCTCGTCTTTCCTGATCGCCGTGACAATAAGTTTCGGGGCTTCTTCCATAACAATAAACTTCAAGTTTTCTTTGTCTTCATATGGGAAGACAAGGCTGATGAATCTCCGCTGACCATCAGTTAAGACGCCGATGGGTCGAGAGAAGTATGCGTCGTTGTCCAGACCATCAATCGACTTTTGTACGAGGTATATGACTCTCGCTGATAGCCTTAATCTCATCACATATGGTGGGCATACGTAGAACTTGTCGAGCTCGAACGAGGTTGGGAAAGTAATTTTGGGTGGTGAGGATGTTCGCAGCGTGTTCTCCCGCAAAGTGTGAACTTTTGGCCAATGGTGTACAAAACGAGTATAGCAATAGGAACCACACGTCGAAAAGCCCTCTATATCTTGTGGATGATGGTAGTACAAAAAACTCTCTTGTATGAGAGGAGAATAATGAGACGTACTGTTCTCGAGTACAGCTTCAACGACTGGATCTTCATCTCCGAGCCTCACCACGTATCTCCCGACGGCCAGTAAGTCCGGATCATTAGGACTGAATATGACACCACAGTGGTCAAAGATATCGAACCGAAATGATGCCTGTCGAACACTCCGGAACCCTTGTGCAGCGTCAAGCGTGATGACTGTAAGTTCATGTAGATAATGATCATAGTAAGCAAGACGCGTTCCATCCCGGTAAAACGCTCGCCTCGCCGCTGAGAGACACGTATCCCTGACCAAAATATCGTCCTGTGCATGGGAGCCGGGAGAGCGGCTCATCGGTGACATATGAGCCTCAACGACATACGAGCCGATGGAAAGATAGTCATCCCCTGGACTCATCACAACTGGCGTCTGAGTGACAATGTTAGGAGATATGGGTGCCTCTATCTGCGAAAGGCGTTCCGGCTTTGAGTTACGCAAAGCCCACGTCTCAACGCGTATCATATCCCTGGTATGACTTCAAGTTAGCAAAGAAACGCGCATTATATGACTGCAGACTCACTGGGATTTGGCAAGAGGAGCATTGAAGAGAGACCATATTACAAGCTTCGGATCAGAGTCGATATCTACGATCATTTCGATGGTACGTTCAGGCCTCCTGCTTGCGGTTGAGTTCGCCTCTGGCAACGAGTCCACGTTGATGGAGTGTCTAGTGATGACACCGGTCCTATTATCAACGAGAAGCAAACTCGGGCTGGGGTCTTTTGGGAACCTCGGGTCAAAGCAGAACCTGTATTCTGCCGGGCGCACGTAAATTCGAACCATTTGTGCATCTCCGTAGTCAGGCAAATTCCAAACACCTATCAGCCCTTGATCGTCCTTTTTTAGGGCTGCGACAAATTTTGCCTCGTCCTCGGTGAACATCGTTTGGAGTAAAGGTGTGATCTCCCAGTCGTCGGACGGTGTGCGCATCTCGATTTCTTTCCCTTCGTTGACCAGAAGACAGACGTGCTTTCGTGTTGGTCGCCCGATGTAGATTATGAGCTTAGTGCCAGTATCGCTGAACCCTGATATATGTAATCGACTATTGCTTGCACGTTCGAATATAACTGCGCCATTGAGATCCAACACCTCTACAGTATAGCCTTCACTAGTGAGGTTGATTCTAGCAGTACGTCCACCACGACCACCGACATAAAGTGGAGAAGAACGCGGCTGTGAATCGTAGATTGTTCCAGACCGAATAATGCATTTCTGTGTCTCAAGATTGAATACCCCGTCCGGTGTGATTAGTGCATTGTCATTGTTGAAAGCTATACAGGCACGAAACGTGTGTGGTATCTTCATGATGCGATGAAAAACGACGTTCGCCCAATCGTTGGTTCCGTCAACACCGTCAATTCCACTAATGTTCCAGCAGGTAACGCAATAGACCTTATCCGCTGAACGACGATAAATAGCAGCAATAAAACGGGAACAGGTACTTATGGCTGCCGCTGTGAATGAGAATAGCCATGCAGACGAATCCTGGGGTGCGGCAGGCAGCGGACGTCGGCGCCGACCGGTTCTCACTACTTGGCATCTGAGCTTTGGTGGGTCGAGAACACGAGAACCCTTGTCAAATGAAAACAGACTATCAGTGAGAGGGTCATAGTGAATCCAACCTCGTTCGATAGCCTCCAGCGGTTGAATGCCTTGATTAGGAGCAAGGTGGTAACCAGCAGCAGCAGATTCAATCTGGTGCATGCAGAGCCTGACCATCTGAGGTCGGGTGGTCAGGGCGCGGGAGAAATAGAGGAGTAACCCCATCAGCAACTCCGCCCAGGATGAGAGGTCACTCGGTATGGGCCATTGTTCCAATATAGTAAGACGGCGAATCGTATTCTGCGCAAACTCAAGATAGGTAAGACGTATCCACTCTTCGATCCAAATCACGGATGCGGGAGAACGTATAAATTCTGTGGTAGTCGCAAAAAGCTGCTGGACCTCACTGCTATTCGAATCCTTCCATGCCTCTAATGCGTTCAGCAAGTACTCTATCCAATACATGACTGAATAGTCTAGAAATGGATAGAGCTTCCTGAAACTTTCTTGGTTGGGTGTCCGGACGGAGTCCATGGCAACGGGCGAAAGATATTGATCAGAATAAGGAGAAGTTGAAAGAAGGTAGCTGACGCATGTGGTCGCGATCATGAGCTCTGTGCGAGGGATATCGACGAGGAATGATCCTATAATATCAGGAGAGACTGCAGGATGCTGTTGGGACAGCATGGACAGCGACATGGAGAAAAACTGCTGTGCAGATAAATGAACAGGGGCGATCGTGTCCTCTTCGTCAAGGCCGCTGTATCGAACAAGGTCACCGCAAGATTTTACGACGTCTTCGCGCGACCAGATAAGCTCATCGTTCCCATTAAACAGCTGCTTCTTTCCGGGCCAACCAGGTTGTGCTTGCTTTATCTTTAGCGCCTCTTTCAGCTCAACAAACCGCAATGGCCGGTTACTAGCAAAGATCCACCGCAAAACTAGGTTACCGAAATCGCGATATCTCGCGTCATTTCGTAAAAGCCGCGCGCAGATATGTTCATACGTAGCTGCCAAACCCGATGGTACGTTTTCGAGCAAGTCCCATGTATCTTGAATGCTTTGGGGATACTTGATCTCCTTGCACATAAGATATGCCCATAGAAACATCCCTTGATGGTGCCGTGTGTCACTAAATGTGGCGATGATTCGGTCCCGCAGGTTCTTGTGTTCTGGATTGCGAAGGCGAGGGATTTTACATATCTTATACTTGGTGAATGACTCGATATCGTGCTGAACGTCCTCCTGGCTGATATCGAGGAATGTAGGGAGACACTGATCAGAATAACGCTGCATGAATTCATCTACGTGGGCTCCAGACCTGCGTGCCGTAATTACAAGTCTAATCGTGCCTGATGCGCTATAGACAAGATGCCGTAGGGATCGAATTAGCTGCTTTGGGCTTCTGCATTCATCCAACGCGTCAAGAATGATGGTGACACGCCGTGTAATTTTTGACTGCGTATCTCGAGGGAAGGATGAAAGTGCGGATGAAAGAATATCCCATAGAGGCTCAAAGTCCATATAACCGTTCGGTGAATCAGCTCGAAGCCTAGCAAGTTCAGATCCCAATGTTGATGCAAGGTCACCACCTAACTGTCTTACATGCCTGTAAGTTTGCTCAAGAAAAGAGCGTGTAGCTGCAAGTGGGGTGTTCTTGCTGTCATCCGTATCCTTAAAGTAATGATAGATTGTGAGGTGTTCGCTATCGCATGACCTAGCTTGCTTGATCAGCCAGGAGGTCAAGATGGTCTTGCCTGCCCCGGCAATGCCATAGATGACGAGGAAAGAGGTGATCCCCTGCTCCGTCCAGTTCACATATTCCAACTTTCTCCCAAGCCATTCGCAGGTCCCCTCGTAGCGACGCCGATCTGCCGCGAGGAAGTCACTCTCGTATTTCGGAGCACCAATCCATCTTATAAGCTCTGCCTGGAGAGCATTCTGAAGTTGCGCCCGATCAAGTTCTTCATGCGCGTGATGTTGTGCTGATGCTCTGAGGTGCAGCTTGGTTTCCTGGCTAGCAATTTCCGCCCGCATCTGCGAGAACTCCAGAGCGATGTTACTTGAGGTCATGAAATTCATCATACTAAACCAGAAACCTGCACCGGGCTCATAAGCTGAAAACGTTTATAAACAGCAGTTGATGGCTCATATATCACCTGGTTTCAATCTTTGTCGATAGTATCTGACTGCCTTCACCCAAAACTCGAGGATAGCAACATAGACAGCTTCGACAACAACGACGACCATCGACGAGTTTCCAAATGTGACCTCAACTGTGCGCAAATATTCCATCTCGTAGGCCATATCAAGAAAAAAGTCCATCACCTCCTTGGATATCTGCTTTTCATTTCTTGCTGCCTGACTTATGTGTCAGCATGAAGTCGGTTGCATGGTATAAGACGCCGCAACTTGCTTCGAGAAGAAATGACACACTCCCCCAGATCAAGTCTCCTCCCATCGGCGATAGTTTACAAACGCCTTCCAGCATACGTTCGAACGGTTTAAGATTGGAGGCTAGTTTGCTAATCCTTTCTTGATACGCAGGAGGATCTTCCTTTCCCAGATCTTCCCCCACGATCTGAGCTCTATTGATAAGTTGGTCGATACCTGACAGCTTCTTCATCTGTGCTAACTCCTGCTCTGTCAGGCGCTTTCGGTATTTGTGCTGAGCGCGCTCGAAAGCACCCTGTGCTCCCCGCGAAGTGGCGTTGCCAGTAGTCATGATCGATGGTAGCTTTACACTAAAGAGTAAAATCGATGACGGAAAACCGCCAGTAAAATGTGGGAGAAAGATGCCTATTTACGTGTTTGCTGGGCGCTAGATGTCAAAATGGCAGCATTCAAGCGCCATATCGGGGTAGACAGTAATCTTGGTACCTGAACTCTGCCATCGTCAAAAAAGATGTAAGCTTTGGTTAGAATCCTGTCTATGCACAGACACTGAAAAGCAGAAGACGGCAAAAATGCAGAGTTCCCAGTGGTTCAACTTCAAGTGATACATGCGTGAGAACCTTCTCATTACCACAAAGATCATCTTTACTACTACTGTACTTAACAGGACAAGCCCCGATTCTTGAAGGCCCCAATTACAGTACTCACCATCAAAATTCTTTGTCCTAGAAATGCGAGAACCATATTGCTAAATCTTCTCACCGAGAATTAGTCTTGCTCTCTGGTGTATCGGCTCACTTAAGCCTCACTGCAGCACTGACCCACAAGGCCACGAATAATGGGAGCACCCAAAAAACACGCACGGGCGTCACCATCTACTATGCTCTGTTCTACGCGGGAGGAAATCGAGTTCCTAACCTGATTTTACTAAAGGCTTCAGGCACTCACAGATTCGCCGACAGGATTGCACTCGATTCATGCTGCCAACCTCACTGTGCTACTATGGTAAAGCGAGCAGAAGAATCCCGAGAAACGTTCCATCCGTCTGCCAGACATTGACACTATAAATGGATATATGATGCCGGAAAGCGAAGTTCATAAAATCCTTGAGTTCGTCGCACATTTCTCAGTGGAGGTGAACATCTACTATCGCGAAGCATTGTAGGTCCCTTGTGTTTTCTCCACCGACATGATCTCAATTTGTTCTGCTATCATAGTTAAGCAATGTCTCGTACTCACATTCTGACTGTCAAAATTGCCATAGAAGACCTTAGGACCCTCAGGGATGGAGGGTATAATCTCTGTCTTACTAAGGGCGCTAATATCTTAGGCAAAAATCAACCGGGAAATGTCGTCTTTTTGAGCATCTCCAGTACAAAACTGTCCCCAAGCCAACAGTTCCGTTGGACTGAGGAAAACCAGGTTTCGATGATAAGCGAGTTTCTAGTGAGCCTGAGACTGGGACTTGCGCGCTCTTCGAGTAACAACTAACCTGGTATATGCTGCAGGTCGGGGACCGTATCGTACCCAACACCAACGCGCGTAACATTAGATTGGGCGAGTTAGCCCATTTCTCGTCAACCGGAGAAGCCAATGTTTCGGGCACAGAAGACATGAAGAAACCCATTGAAGTAGTGAACAACTGGAGAAACGGCGGCCGTATTGTAATATCGAATTACGCACCAAATATCAACGGCTATGCAGCAACTTTTGTCTCCAGACCCGTCGCAATCAAAGCCGCTGATGATCTGACTCCAGCACAGCACCTTGAAATATTTTTCGACAAGCGATACACTGCTAATACTATGGTCGACTTGTCTAGGACTAATATGAAACCGTTCCAAGTCGACCTCGGATCCGATCTGAATGCAACTGTTGAATACGGAGAAGGAAATTGGAAGCGCCTCTCTTCCTACCTCGACACGCCTCTTTCTGATCGCATGAAGTTTTCACTTCCTACCAATTATATTCCTCCCTTGAAATTGTCGTACCCTCGAAGTCGCACGAGCAACATGAAACCTGTCCAAATAGTGACGTACCGAGAGATTTTCGTTTATATATCTATTCCTTTTCTGCTTGCCATTTGCTCTTACGCTCTCTTCAATGCCTCTGTATACAAGCACACCCGTTCCTAATGGTTGTTTCATTGATAGCCTATATATTCTGTGATGATTGAAAATGAGATACATTTCTTTTCCAGCAGCGTCGAAAAGTTTTACACTACTGGTTAGCTCAACGTCCATGAGTAGCTGCTACTCAGCAGTTAGATTTTGAGCTAGATTGTCCTGCGTAACTTATAAGCTGGCCCGAGCCAGCGGATCTCAATCCTCTCACAAGAAAAATAGTAGTATTCATAACTATCCTCCACCAGTGAAGGTCACAAACCAGTAGATTATACCGAAACTTTTCGACATCATCAACCCAATTACCGATCATCAGCCATATTTCCATCAAACAAAACATGCCCCTGACTATAGCCGTACTCATATCTAGGACGCGGCGCCGTGAAAGATGGCGGGCCAGGCGATATCCCATAAGGCGATCCGGACGACGCAGAGCGCATCAGAGGTGAGAGCTGCAATAACCTCTGCATCTGGGCAGCAAGTGGGTTTGCCGCATCCACATTGGCGTTCTTGGCGATCACTCTTGCGTTGGTACTAACCCGTGACGCGGGGGCTCTCACAGCCTCCCCTCGTCGTCCGTTTTCGTTCCTAGCGTTCCCGTTCCTATGCTCGTCTTGGTATACAGGGCTATATCGAACATCTGGGTAGGCTTCCAAATTGATACCCTCACGATGCCTCGAACCCTTCTCACGATATAGAAGGTTGGCAGGGTGCGTTGGGTCCGTAGTTTGGCGGTAGTAGGTATACGCGAGGAGGAAGAACGCGAGAGCCGGGATGAGGTAAAACAAGAAGACGGCTATCACTTGGGAAACGGAACTACGAGACCAGGCGCCGAGACATTCTGTAATGGAATATGAATGACCATGATTTCCGTTTCTTTGAGTTGGGCACATACGTTCTTGAGCCACCTTGATACTGGGTACTTCTCCTTGCTTGAGTTTACCGCGCTGCAACAACGTGACGTTCATGTTAACAATATACAGGAAGGCACGGGAGGGATACGGTGACTTACGAAAATGGATTTCGAGATCCATGAGCCACTAACGGAGAGTGTGACACACTCGCT
>JABCKL010000186.1:0-11426 GCA_018851305.1 Calocybe cyanea
CGCGGATGTCTGGAGGGCATTTACTATTAGACCACGCACAGCGCTCTAGCATTTGCTCTGATTCAGAAGTCAACAGGGGAAAAAACAGACGACCTCATATTCGATGAACTTGTGCCTTTTCTCGCAGTCTTTTTATCTCCTCAAATAATCTCTTATAGTCATTAATGCTACCATCTATTCATTGGACAAACCAATTGCTCAAACTTCCCTACGCTCTGTTGTGCGGCAGCATAATGCTGTAATTTCACGTTTTTACACCAGTGCAACCAATGCATTTTTCTTGACTATCACCTCTGTTCCGTTCTCACTCAGCGCCCCAGCACACGTCTTGTCATTCTTGCTGTCTTCATCTCGCTTAACGTAGCCGTCACTGCCTCGGCCCTCTCTTCCTCGCCACCTCTCACTAAGAACCTGTCATAACGACATGCTCTCAGCATACGTTGGCCATCAAGCTGGCGTTTCTGCTGATCACATACCTATGATGCATGGGATTCTAGCGAGTTTTAGCTTCGGATTCGTTATCGTTCGCGCAAACAGCAATTCTAAGATGAAATCGAGAGGAATCGGACGTCTTGCGTGAACCCAACAGCCGATGGCATTCGTGCTCGATCTCATGTCCAGCTCATGACTAGCAAACTTGAGCGGAAGAAGGAGTATACGGTCTTAAGTCGGCCCTTGCGGTAACAGTGCGTTTTTAACTCACTTATAGTTCCTTCACCAATCCATGATAGTTATATGCGCCTCAAATTTACCTTCCATCTATGAATGAATGAACTGCCCAGCATATCTACCTTTTTTTGTACAGCGGCATACTCCCCTTCTCCGCTCGTGCAACTTATGTCTCTTTCACAGCCACCAATCTCATCCCGTCCCCGTTCACCATCTCAGCTTGTGCTGTGCCGTCCTTGCCTCCTCACTTTCTCCCGCCCATGCAAGTCGCTGTTTTTGGAACCCTCTGAACCCTGGCGCGCCTTGGCGCAGGTATTCCCCTTGATGACATTCTTCATGCATGCCAACAAGTTTTGGCATCGTCTAAAATGAGTAACGGCAGAAAGCAGGAGTCTTGGGTTGAAGAATGAAACAGCAGCGTAGATGAGCGGGGTTTAATGGATCGAGAGTTTGATATCAAATTCAGATCGACTCCCAGAACTTGTGTTTCAAGTCCAGGATGCAGTTCCAGATTTGCCTCCTTTGTGCGGGTGGGATGGCGGGTGTCGGACTGCGGACGATAAGTATACGATGCTGTATTGCGGCTTTGTGGCATAGCTAGTTGCCCGATTACAAAAGCTCATATACGTACAGCGAACTAGGTCAATGATGTTACATCGGACTGCTTGCTCCTCTTACTTCTGACCTCATGACGCCGACGATGACTGGTGGTTTCCCCCCCATATTGATATGAGGTGTCATGCGACAACATTGACAAGGCTCGTATACAACTTGCGTTGGCACTCTCCCTCTTTCCCTCCCTTTGCGAAGTTCATCCCCTGGCCTACATTCCACTTCTTTTCCCAACAATATCTCTTACTGTACTTTTACGTCAAATTGTAGTGCAAGGCTGTGCAAGACCGTTCCTCTCTGCCACATGTTCCGTGCTACCCGATGTGAAGCACGGCCTAAACGAGAGAAGGTGCCCATAGCATGTGCCCTGCATATATTATTTCGTGATTTTCTGTCACTCGGGGAACTCCAACCTCAATTTTATCTCATTTCAGTTCTCAATTTCCGCCGACGTTGCAGTGCTTATTCCCTGTGTCTTAGTAAATATCACGACTCGTGCAGGGTTGTTTGCTGCACCACTGCTGCACCTCAGGCCGCTTTATAGTTGAGGGTTCTTACGCTCACTCAGGCTTGTTTCGTCAAATTCACATTGGTGTGTGAACCTTGTACATGAGCCCGAGCAAGTTAATACATGAATCGGCTCAACCCCATTTGGACACCTTCAACGTCGGGGTCTATTTTGTTGCCCCCCCCTTCCCTTTCCCACCATGGTCTTGGATTCGAGTTATGCTGTACCGTACTGTACTGTTGTGTTGCGGATATGCTGATAACTATCGCTCAATTTTAAGGAATCACCAGACTGCCGTACAGTCAAATATCAAGGGTATTTATCTTAAGCCACAGCACCCCCATTCATGGCTAGGGCAGGACCAAAGAGCAATCCTGGCCGTGCCGCAGCCCGAAGGTCCTAGATGATCAGTGTTTATCCCATAATTCCCGTCCTTCTTGATGTTAAACATACTGTACAAGAGCG
Organism: Calocybe cyanea; assembly: GCA_018851305.1. Lineage (NCBI taxonomy): Eukaryota > Fungi > Basidiomycota > Agaricomycetes > Agaricales > Lyophyllaceae > Calocybe > Calocybe cyanea. The sequence goes on from JABCKL010000186.1 coordinate 2,255, forward strand.
GAATGCGGCGGTTAGATGCCGCCACAAAGGGCTTTAAGCGTAACAATCACAAAAGTGAACATTCTCGATCGGAGAAGATTGCGGTCACTGTTGATGTATAATCTCGAGTATATAGGGTTGTCGCCTTGCATTGTTGCACTGATAATGCCGACTCACTCGCCCGCCACGAGTCCTCACAAACGTTCTTCAAAAATGAGCAATCTGTAATAGAGATCAAGCACTGCTTTGTAGATAAATCGGGTATGGTGTGATAAAATACTATAGCTACTCCACGGGTCGAAACAGTGTCGAAACCGCAGTAGACATAAAAATAGCGTGGCCATGCCTTGCGATTGCAGCTTGTGATCCATGATGCTCCAGCTCACGAAAGTTCCCGAAGCCACACATCCCCGTGGCTTTGCATAAAAGCAAGGATCGGTCATTCCCTGCCTCTCAGCACTTCAGCCGGTCTGACGCGTGAGCTCACATTGGATTTTATCATGAAATACTCTCAATACTTTCAATTCATTTTCGCCGCTTGTTTGAGCGTTGCTATGGTCGCGTCTGCAGCGCCTATGGAAAATGGTGAACCATCCTCCTCTAGCCACCAGCGACAACGTAAACAAGAAACGGTTAAAAGTAAGTGGCCGCATCGCATATAGGAAGCTTACGATCAATTAATAAATTCTGTTGGCTGACGCAGGCTCTACGAGTAGTAATCATGATCACTTGAACCCGTATAGAAATGACTATCCTCCTACCGTGGCTAATCCGCAGGCTATGCCAGGCTTTCAGAGCGCAGGCTACCCTTACCACTGGGGAGGTTTTGTGGGCGAGTCTACACACTGGAATGCAGCAGCTCCACAATATGGACCCTATGACCCTCAGCAATTTCCGCCTGGGACACACCCATTTGTCGCGGCGTCTTCTACACGACCTTACCACAATCCCAATTACTACCCAACTGAGCCCAATCTAATGGTTATGCCGGGCTTTCAGAGCGCGTCCCACATGGGACCACAATCTTCCCAGAATCCTGGTCGCCAGCCAACTGAGGACAGTCCGGCTATGCCAGGCTTGCACCACAGATTCCACATGGGTCAAAATTCTGTCCAGAGTACCGGTCACCACATCCCACCTATGTACGGGCGGTCCCAGGAAGATTCGGATGCTAGAGCTCGTCAATCTCAATTGCAGATGCAACGCGATGCCAATGAGGCGGCCAGGCGGCTTGCTTCGCAGTCGTACCAAACAGGACGACTCCCGGAGCCGCAGGAACTTGGACTCCCTAGCTCGTTGAGCCGCAAGACCCCCAGAAGAACATACGGGGGAGTCATTCAGTCTTCATATGCAACGAACATGGGAGACCGTAGGAATTACGCTTCCGGGGATGAAGACTCTCCACCACTTGATGGGAGGCGCCAGCGTGAAACACGAGAAAACGGTTCAAGCCCATATGGCCCAGGAAATAATTGATCATACCTTCAAAGTTCAATTGATCGGTCGAGTCCCAAGCCACTGTGCGTGCCCTGTTCTTAGACAAGTTGTTCTGTTTTTCTCAGTGTTAGGTCCACAGCTTGGGACAGTTCCTACTACTAGCCTTCGTAATACATAAGTGTCCGGACGTGATTGGAGAGTGGTTTTCTCATAAGCCTGTACACTTAACATTAGCTGTGGGGACAAGCTTGTGCGACGTTTTTAAAGTCAGATAAGATTATTGGAACCGATAAGGTCATGCCGCTCTAAATTATTGTATCTCCATCAATCTCCACCCAGATAACAAATACGCTCTGCTAATTTTAGCACCCCCATCCCCGTTTCACAACAGCCAGCAACAGCCTCGCTTCCCCGTTGCCCCTCGCAATCACAACCTCAATCGGTGCCGCCAGCACCCCCGAGCCCCTCTTTCACACTGCTGGTAGGTATGGCTAATGGTCCTCCCTTTTGACGACGCATACGACGATTATGACTTTCAACCATGATGATCGATCAATGTATATTGATTCTGCGTCCGCCTGTCTTGGACCTGCTCGTACAGCGATATTCTTCGATCCTGTTTTTGCACTGAGATGTTTTGTACTTGGCTATATACGTTTTGGGACCCTTTCCTCTGGCTTGTTGAGCCTCGTATCTAGTTTACCATCCAGAAGTTAGTATAATGTCGTGTTTTCTCGTTTTACTGATGCAGAGGATACCTACGATTTGCCGACTCAGGAACCATCTTACATTCAGTAGTCAGACGCTATGTGGTTTCGACCACGTTCAAACAATACAACGACCCGCATTTATTAGTGCTCGGTTTATCAACTAACACTTTGAATGGAGCCCCCGACATTCCCACCGAAGACGTTTTATTAGGACCCACTAGTGCATGCAAGTTATCTGGCTACGCATCGGGTTTACCCTACCGACCCAGCAAAAGAACCCGTCCTTGTCCCATCGCTCAGCCCTTAATGCCCAGCCACGATAGTATTAATACATAGATATTAACTGCTTAGATATGCCCCAGCATAGATACGCCCGAGCTTGCAAGCCGGTTCCATTTCGTAATGCCATCTGTTCTCCACGCGCGATCCTCCCTACCTCCACATTACCAAGACATTTTGTGGGGTGTACCCTGATTTGAGTATGGGCCGCAGTACTGCCGTAGTCTTGGCCTACAGTCGCAAAGCTTGAAGCGGTGCCCCATGAACAGTGTAGAACCCTCTTCTAGTCATGAGCAACAATCCGGACGAGGCGCAGCTCGAGGTTAGTGGCTACATCACAGACAGGACCACTCAGCAAATATTCATTGCTTTGGCTCACTCCTGGGTTGCGTCCATATGTGCCACACGGACACAATTGGGTGAGTTATCGTACGTCAGAACCCGATGATGACCTCGGACCCATGAGAGGAGCTCGAACTACGGTCCTCAACGTTTTTTTTTTAAAAAATCATAAAATTTATCTCGACGCTGATTTCAACGCCGACTATGTCCTTCTCCTCGTCCATCCCCTCCTCACCCTTAACGTCTTCCGGTATCTCATCCTCGACATTCCCTTCACCATCAGACACAACCCCCCCGCCAACTTCCCCGTCTCCCCCTCCAACTCAGCCTCCCTCTAGTCAGCCATCAAGTCAACCTCCTTCATCCTCTTCCAATCCACCTTCTTCTTCACTTTCTTCGTCGTCGCCTCCCCCAAACGAAAGCTCTTCTGCTCCTCCCTCATCATCCTCATCGGCTCCTTCGTCTTCTTCCCAGCCATCCTCCTCATCTACATCCGTTTTAACTAAACCTACCACTTCCAGTACCATCTCTACATCCGTGTAAGCACTCGCAATTTCCTCAGTATTCACGCAACTCACTCACCAAGTAGTGGAACGTCTAATGGTCAAGTGTTCACTACTGTCGTTGGTTCTACGATAACCCTCCAACCTGGAACTGCCGTCACCACCACACCACATCCGTCGAACCGATCTTCTACGACGAACACAGGTGCAATTGTAGGCGGCGTCGTTGGAGGTTCGTAGCTCCCTCACTTTTCCGATAGTGTCCCAATATAGCAGCCATTTACTCCTGTTTCAACAGGTGTCGGTGGTGCCCTTCTCGTTGCCATCCTTCTAATATTTCTCTATCGCCGCCATAAGAAGAATCGCGAACGGGCGATGTTCGACGGCAATTTTGATCCCGCACATGTCGTCCAGCCTACCGCCCCTCGTATCTCCCTCACAGGCGACGATCAACCTGATCAGGCTGACGACGGAATGGGAGGAAGACTAGGCACAGGTATTGGTGGTGTCATTTCGCCCTTCGCCTATGTGCCCCATAACGAGATGGACGCTAGTTCAACCAACCACAGCTTCTCAAACCCGGAAATGCGACAATACCCACATGACCCACTATATCAACAGCAGCAGCTGCCCAACCCACATTCCCCATCCCATTCGGAGGCGTACAGCTACGGAACACGTTCACCGCCACCCCCTTCGGCCTCTGATAGCGGAACAACCTCAAGCGGCTATTATCAACAGTCTTACTACGGCATGCAGCCGCAGAATCCCCACCAACTTCACCAGTTATACGGCACCGGCAGCGGCGGTGCCGCTGGTGGCGAATATTCAGGTGTCTCCAGAGCAGAGAGTTCATCCGGCCATGGTCATGATCATGGACCGCGATCCGTTACCACGACCACGACTAACCGAAGCGCTAAAGAACTAGAGGCCTTCCCCGGTCATCGAGCTCCACACGGTTCGGGGATGGCGCTGGGACTAACTAACCCTGACCCCTCCTCCGCCAGCGACTCCAGAGGAGTTCTGGAGGACGACGAGCAAACGGCCGGTCCTGTAGGTACAGGGATGAATGAAGCGAGACGGCAAGCTTATCTTCAGCACGGACCCATTGTTCACCAGGATGCCGGAAGGTTCAGAGATGAACAGGATAAGGAGGACGAAGAGGGAGAACAGCCGGCTGAGATCCCACCTACTTACGACAGCCTTCCGATTAACGAGCGAAGGCGTTGAGTTTCTATGCTAATTCCCCCTTTCCGCCATGCCGTCTATATATCTGTGTAGTTGTTGGTTTACTGCGTCACTGCTACGACATAAATACCGTGTATACCTAGCTTTTTTTTTGCCTTAGACTGACTTATTATGCATTCACCGGAATCTCGAGCGATGTAAGAATCATAGACGGCATTCAACAGAAGTAAGGCAAGAAGCACAAGATATTAAGTGGTTTTAAGTGCGCTTTAGGAGTAAAAATACGAACGTGTGAAGGAGCATGTGTTAGTATCGGTTGGGCAGAGATGTAGGCTCGCGAATCAGGGTGGATTGCTCCTAGAGTGTGAAATAGGGAAGGGTGAGTGAACGCATATGTGATCGTAAAAGTACAAAAATGTTTCGGAAAGCAATATAGGTACAGGGGTAACTAAATTGGAAAAAAAAAAAAAACATGGAAGGCAAGTTAGAAACAAAATGGTACAGATGCAAGTGACGAAAATGGATCGGGTACAAGCGGCTCCAGTAACGAATCGTAACGAAGACCATATGAATCATGCCAGCACTTGAGCAATAGTTAGTGGTCGACGGAGAAGATGCCTCTGGGCGCCTCTCTCGCCTGCGAGTTTGCTGATCGCGTTCAAAAGATCGGCCCGTCGTAGTGGCTCTAGAAATAGGAAGTGTAGTCGGCCAGAAAAGTAAGTGGCGAAGTGCAAATGAAAAAGCAAGACTAACTCGTGATGTGGTCATCCATTCCAGCCTGCAAACACCGCTCGCGATCCCCAATCACTAGTTGGAATGTCAGCTCCGTTCTTGTTCCGCGTAGGAAAAGCTTACTAGCATGCGCCGTTAATGCAATGATAGGCGTAGACGTAAGGCCTCGATGCATCTCATATGACCTTATAAGCTCTGTTGCTTCCATCCCTCCCATGAACGGCATCGACACATCCATCTGTTGAAGAAATTAGGAAGGAGATATGAGTCGTGAGGCATACGGGGCTTATTCATGACAAACCAGTATTATATCGAACGGCTTGTTCTGAGCCACCCTGCTCTTGAACGCATCGACAGCAAGGCTTCCATTTTCGGCGATCTCGACAGTGTGGCCGTACTTCTCCAGGATCTTGACAGCCAGCTTCTGATTAACTAGGTTATCTTCGGCAAGCAAGATGTCGAACGTGACGTCGTTGGGTGCCGACACTGGGCTGACAGTGTTGGACTCTAATGCGGAGATGAGCGCAGAAGCAAGGTCCTGCGCGCTGACAGGCGTCGTGACTTGAGCGCTAATGCTATTATCTAAGCACCATTTCACTAGAAAATATTATGAGAACGGAATGCAACAGAAGCTCTCTAGACAAACGGTTAAGCCGCGGCATGGAAGGAGCCAGCAGCACAATAGGAATATATCGTAGATGCTCATACTCTCGGATGCACTCAGTCTGCGCAACAACGGTCTCGTCAGCTGTGTCAGACAAATGGATAACAGAACAAACGCACCACAGTTAGCGAGTCCGAGACGATCGTGTCGATATGTGGGCATTTCTCCTTATCGGCTACTTCGTTCACCTGGTGAACGACATAGGGTCGAAGGCCAAGCTCCCTGATACGATCCACCACACCCGTCGTATCATAAAGCGTATCGACAAATAATATAGTTCGTTTGGAGAAAGGTGCCATCTTCGAAAGGGTGCTCTCAATCGAGCTTTGGCTGATCTGGGACGTGATAGTGAAAAAGAACTTGCTACCCTTTGACACTTCACTCTCTACCCACATGTTGCCCTGCATAAGGGAAACCAATCGCTTCGAAATTGACAGGCCTAAGCCCGTACCACCATATTCCTGCTCACTAGAATGAGGCTCTGCGCTATTGGATAGTCAGAGATACGCACTCGGGTCGTAGATCCATCAGCTTGACAGAACGTGTCAAAGATTAAATTTAGTTTATCCTTCGCTATTCCGATACCGGTATCCATTACACAGAATTCCAACGTTACGCTTTGGTCGTCCAGCGCCAACAAGCGCGTGCTGAGTGCCACGTGGCCCTTTCGCGAGACTTTACTGGGAGTGAACTTGATGGCATTGCCTACGAGATTAGTGATAACCTGACGAAGGCGGAGGGAGTCGCCGATGAGTTGATCCGGGATGTCAGGCTCGACGTCATACGTGAGGTCCAGGTTGTTTTGCGATGCTCTGACAACCAAAGTCTTCAGGATACCAAAGACGGTCTGCCGAAGTGAATAAGACACAGCTTCCATTGTCATACGACCAGCCTCGACTAAAAGGCAGGAAGAGTTAATTCCGCTAGATGTTAGATAAGACCCAAACTCACTCTTGGAGATGTCCAAAATATCATCGATGATCAACAAGAGAGAGCGAGCTAAGCTATGCACAAGAAGTAAGCTCTCTCGCTGGGACCTGTTTAAGTCACTGTCGAGGGTCAATTCTGTCATCCCGATGATTCCATTCATGGGCGTCCTGCGAGATTCGGATGATGTCAATAACACGTAGCTGATTATACACTACGGTAGAGGTACCTGATTTCATGAGACATGTTAGCCAAAAACTCGCTCTTGCTACGGTTGGCTAGCTCAGCTGCCTCTCTTGCCGCTGTATTCTTTTGGATGCTGTCCCGCAAGTTGAAAACCATCTGATTGATTTGCGTCTTCAAAGAGTCCATCTCTCCGCTAGCCTCAACCGTGATGAATCGAGTGAAGTCTCCGTCCATAGCTGCAGCCGAAATCTGCGCGAAACCTCTAACTTGAGTTGTCAAGTTGCCAGCCATCGTATTCACAGATAACCTATCGATGAAGGATCCAAGGCACCGTTGAGAAAAATAATACTGATCAGAAGAGAGACTTACGTGATCTCTTGCCAGATACCCTGAACATTTCCTACTTCGGCCTGAACACCAAGCTTGCCCTCCGTTCCAACCTCTCGAGCGACCTTCTTTACTTCCGCCGCGAAGATAGCTAACTGATCAATCATGTCATTGATCGTATTGACAAGGTTCAGCATCTCTCCGGAAACCGACACTCCTGTTATCTTCTGGGTAAGGTCACCTCTTGCAACGGCGGTCGTAGCAACAGCAATAGTCCGGACTTGTAGCGTCAACTAATCATAGTGTAGTCAGATATGATACGAGCGCGCAAGACGATAGCTGGAGACAAGGCCACATACATTGTTCGCCATAACATTGACATTATCAGTTAAATCCTTCCAAGTGCCACCTACACCGTTGACTCTGGCTTGACCTCCCAACCTACCCTCAGTGCCGACCTCCCTGGCGACTCTCGTCACCTCATCTGCAAAAACGCTAAGCGACTCAGTCATTCCGTTAACGGTTTCCTTGAGCTCCAGGATTTCTCCCCGCACATCGACTTCGATTTTCTTTGTCAAATCACCGCCAGCAACAGCTTTCGTCACCTCAGCAATGGAGCGCACTTGGTTCGTCAAGTTCATGGCCATAAGATTCACATTGTCAGTCAAAACCTGGAATGATTGACAACAGCTCAGCGGCGGTTGACGGTAAGGCATAAGCTCACTCACCTTCCACATGCCTTGGACTTCTGGTACGAAAGCTTGGCCTCCCAGTATACCCTCCGTTCCAACCTCCAGACTCACGCGCGTCACCTCGTTAGCCAATGTACTGAGCTGAGCCACCATAGAATTGACTGTCATCTTGAGATCCAGCATCTCGCCTTGCACATCCACGTTGACAAGCTTGCCCAAGTCGCCTAAAGCGACGGCCTTCGTCACCTCGGAGATGGATCGTACCTGATCCGTCAGATTGGATGCCATTTTCTATCAGATTCGTGTAATCAGCACACCAGCAAAATACGCATGACGAATGTCGGCGGAACAACCGACTGACGCTGACGCCAAGAAACAACTGAGGGAGACTTACATTAACATTGCGTGTCAAGTCTGCCCATGTCCCCTGAACTCCTTCGACTTTCGCTTGCCCACCCAAAATACCCTGCGTTCCGACTTCTAACGCGACACGTGTTACTTCGCTAGCAAATGCAGATAACTGGTCTACCATCGAATTGACGGTCCCTATCGAAAAGGTGTTAGCGGTCAGTTGCTCCCGAATCCAACAATGCCACGCAAACAAGAAAAAAATGGAAGATAGTAGCTAGTTTCGTCCAGAAGCGGAGGCAATCACCTTTTAAAGTCGACATTTCGCCCTCCACGCTGATTTCAATCTTTTGCGTCAAATCCCCTCGAGCCACTGCAGTAGTGACTTTGGCAATAGATCGAACCTGGTCCGTCAAGGAAGAGCACATCCTGTTTACCTGTGATCATTCCATTAGCATTCGGTGGTAGTAGATATTCGAGGCGAGGAAGCCACCTACATTCCTAACCAGCTCATACCATACTCCTTCGACGTCTGGGACATGTGCCTGACCGCCCAATTTGCCCTGCGATCCAACCTCTAACGTGACACGAGTTACCTCCGCAGCTAGTGCTCGTAACCTGATGAACGATGAAAGCGAGTGTGGGCGCATTATTGATCACGAAAGTAAAGAGTGTTCAAGTTCAATGTGTCGAAGGTAGGCGAGGAAGCATGTTGAGTAGAGAATAAGTTGAGGAAGCGAAATCGAACCTGATGACCATTCCATTGACAGTATTCTTTAAGTCTAAGATCTCTCCTCTAGCGTCGACTTCGATTTGTTTAGACAAATCACCAAGAGCAACGGCCTTCGTGACTAGAGC
>JABCKL010000187.1:1921-15404 GCA_018851305.1 Calocybe cyanea
CTAAATGCTCGAATTCTAGCCTCTTGTTTTCTCCATCCGAGAGAGTGAACCTTGTCAGCGGAACCTTTTCACGGCGTTCTGAGCTGAGTAAGAACGAGAAGATTGCGTCGGTGTATTGCCTAAGATTCGATCCTCGAGTCGCGCACGAGCCTATGGTGATACACTGTAATCGGCCACCTCAACATCCTGCAGTTCGATTATGACGCTATAAAGGTTCTGTTGATATTATGGCTTGCTTTGATGACATGAAAGCACTCAAATAAGATATGGCTGGACACCGCATGCAGATAGTTTACACCTGGATCAAATGTTGACACAAAGGTCAATAAAACCAAATAGACATGGACGTTTAGCGATGTCCGCCACAAGGCAAGTCGCCTTTTGCTTTCAACTTTGCTCGTGTCCTTCTATTCGAATCCGAGTCGGGTCTTATCCAATTTCATGCTGTAGCTCAGTCTGTCATGTCACGAAAAATCTATTCCTAGTATTACCCTGTCCCCCTGGTCTTCTGTGAACGTCTTCATTCAAATTAGATACACCCTGATTTTCTAATGCACGGGGGTGGCGTGGATGCCGATGTACCCGAATTAACGAGTTTTCTTTCCTCTGGTACATATATGTGTTTATCCCAGGCTATTCTCGATCTGAACCGAAATGACACTCTGCCTCATACGAGAGGACTACATTAAATCTATAATGCTTACCAGCATGCGTTGGCGCGATCATAGATGTCACAAACAAACCTCAATCAATGGGATTTATGCGCACCAAACCTCTCAACGGCATAGGAGTCGAGGTTGAAATTTTCAGAATTCTTCCGTCACGGAACCACTCACGAACATGTTTTGATCCCAAGACTTTCAAACCCAGCAACGCTTTGTCGACAGCGTGTCGACACAGGATATCACCTTCTCTGTTAATCGGACAGGATCGTGTTTTTAGTTCACTACCCCAATCTCATGGGAATTTTTACGCTCATCAAAGTACTAGTACTACTAAAGATGCAGTATGTGACATGCGAGGTCCGTACGTCACTATGTTTTTGAGTTCAGGGTCTCATAGCATCCCTAACGCCGAGATGGGCTACTTTTTCCGTTTTCAGCGGGCATGTTCCTCTCCTGTGGAAGTAACGTGCTTTTGATACTCATCGGCTTCAGTAACCAGGTCCGCCGTTAAGCTTCAGGATTTCCGCAAACCCGTCGACTTGACCATAAAGTCTTACCGAGAATATCATCCAAGCCTAATTCCATATTCTTTTTTTCTAATGAAGATCTTGCCATGAATCCTCGGCTATTTACTTGGAGGCTTGGAGGCTTGGAGGCTTGGAGGCTTGAAGCGTGCCTGTGAAAATTTGAGGTCCAGCGACAGTCATGGTAGTGAGGGGAGCCATACAGTCGTTCCAGATCATCACCCCACTATTCTCGACCACGCTGGCCGATTTCGCCTAACCGGAATAAACACGGGAAACAGGGTGCCTTTCGAATAGAGTATACCATTACAGAATGGAGCCCAATCTCGGACGAGAGAAGGTCGTGCTAAGTAGGGGCATTGTTGCCTGCGGCGGTGTTTCATTCCTCGCGAACCTGACAGCGCTAAATCTCAGCGCAGATCGGCGTTAACCTCAAGAATTTTGAGGCAAGCGTGGTTGGCAATTTAGACTCAACCAGTAGATTGGACCACAGTGCAATCTATCAGTACAAACTCGGCTGATCAGTTTACAATCCATCTGCGAGTGCAGAGAAATAATATCGTGGCCCTCAAGGAAACGAAGTGGCGAAAGTTTATAACTAAAATGCGTGCTGTAATCTATGTAATGTCCAACTCATTCATAACAAAGAATAAATATCTTTCCTTCTCTGACCGATAGGATGACCGCGCCCTGCGATTGGTCGATGTTGATTGTCTCCACTGTGTCAAGATCCAAATCAGCAGGAATCTCCAAGGTACGGACAACCCCTCCTGTAGTGGCCCATGCCTTCCTAGTGTCTTCGACCTGTCCCGGATCTTCCAAAAACGGAGGAAATGTGACGAAACGTAGCCACTTTGCGTCCGGTTCGTCCGAGCGCGGTCTCGTAGGATCGTCCTCGTTATCGACAAACTCGATCCAAACGGCATGGCCAAAATCAACAGCGACGAGCGGACGAGGACGTTCACCTCCATCTTCTTCGTCTTCTCCACTATCCGTTACGCACACGACTTCAAATGGTGTGCTGACATACCATAGATGCATGAGCGCGTCATCCTTCGCCTGCTCTTCCCGCGTCCTCTCACGTTGTGGCAGCGAAGGCACCTTACCCTTCTTGCCCGCTTCTTGAGATGTTCCGAATAAAATGCCGCTCTCTCCGCCATTTGCATCACTTGGCTTCCGAAGAGCGTGCGGAGCACCAACAAGTCGATAATAGAGTTCCGGCGCATCGCCCGCCGTCCACTCCCCGTGTGTCAGAGGCACTCGGAAATAATGTTGCGCAAGGATGAACCTCGTACGATGGGTCTCTTGGTCGTGTGCGGATAAAAGAACGACGGTACAGCTAACACGCGGTATACCTGGTAAACTGGGCCACCATTGCCGGACGAAGTGGGCACTGTCAGGATACCACGGTGGAAATGGGAACGGATTTGAATTTGGAGGATGATCCGAGGGAGCCGGAAGCAGTGAAGGAGGTATTAGTGGAATAGGAGGTGTAGTGGTTGATAGTGCCCATGTCGATGATTCATCAGCTGCGTTGCCGTTCTGTTCCTGTTGAGCAGTTATTGCAGATGGAGTTGAATTAGAACTCGCGGACTCCGCGCCGTTAGCCATATCTGATTGTGCCGTACTTGGCGAAGCAGCATTGGTAGCAAGATTTGTGGTCGAAGCACTGTCAGTAGTAGCCTCCGCTGGCGACAGAACTAGTTCTTGCGACGAGGTACCTCTTAGAGATGGAAAAATGAACTTTCTGTGAAGAGTTTTCGCAGGTGAAACCAAGTATGAAATCACCGGAACGTCGTCTTTAGATTTCAATCGTTTCGTAAAAGCTTGCAGGAGGTACAAGGGATAGAAGTATTGGAAAGCGCCTTCGCTCTCCTCACGGTGTATGACAATATGACGTTCGTGTAGAATGCAAGACCAATTTGATGATTCAACCTAGTGCCGCATTAGCTAGAAAAAGAGGACAACGTTTAGCAAGCGTACGCATTCAACGCCCGTGTCTATGAACACGTATTCAGGCTTGGCCCAGTCTAATAATGCGTAGAGACCGATGGTACGGGTACTAGCTACCCATATGAAAGCTGATAGTAGCCTTGCTGTAGGGTCCAGAAGAAAAACATTCATGACAACTCCTGCAGTCTTGAAATCCGTCACATGTGAGAATACTGGAGGTGTACTTGTACTCCCTCCCACCGGGCTATCGAAAAACCTCAATCGCATGAGGACAAAGTCCATGATGCGCTCATCATTGTATCTTATGATGATGCGCCGTTTAATATTTGTAAAAAGAGTTGCAAGTAGAGAGCTCACGTGGGAACAACAATCTTTGCCATGGTGAAATAAACTGTCTTCTCTTCAAACTCTACCCGGCATTTCCACAGTTCCCACCGTTCACCAGGATTCCATTCCGCAAGGCAACTGTCCGTCTGCACATCCCAACAAACGACTTTACCACTTTTCGCCGCACAAAGCGTGTAGCTCGACGTGATTGGAGATAACCAGTCGACCTCTTCGTTTGGAGGCGCGCTGACAACCTTGTACCATTTCTCTGAGTGTGACGGTCTTTTGTCAACGGATTTCGCAACATCTGTAAGGTTCGACCACTGATCGCTAACGTTAATCGGTCTTGGCCCACGATGACGCCATGCTGTTTCATACCGCGTTGCTTTAATGACAGAGCGTATGAGTTGTTCTGTGGAGAGGTCGCTGAGGCGCTGAAAGCCTTTCAGGGGTAGGGCTCGACATCTGCGAAGAAGATCGGTAGCAAATTGTCGATAGACTGGTCGTGTTAACGAGAAATCGTGGAGGCTTTTACAAGTCTGGAAAGTAATGTGAGTAAAAGATAGGTTATCGGCCGGATCAAAAAAATCGTATTGCTCGCGCGGAACAGGGCATGCCCATTAAAGTATATGAAGAAATCCGAAAGTCTGCGTAGCATGCTCCTTGAAGCAGCCTATTCAAGCCCGCGAATTTATACCCCGGCGAATAAACATACTCGATCTCATGATCACGGTAACAATCGTGGCGCCTTGGTCCCGGAGCATGAATAGACAAAGTAAATCCCTCCAAGCCGACCGGAATCTAAACTCACCAAGTGCAATGCGTAGATGTCACGCAACTCTAGTCGTGAAGCAATGTTTAGCAGGAGATCGTAAGGCAAATTATTGAGTCCCATATTATCGTCTTGTTCTGACTTTGCCACGGATTCTGAGCAGATGCTCAACGCCAGCATTAAGTTTTTAAGGGGATTGAAAGCACCCCGGAGCTTAGTTGGAGTTATAGGCCGATGGGGACACGGCTCGTGAGTGTTTTGACAGTGGTCTCTCCCGTTATCACGCATGCACGTGATCCTGCTGACTTATCAATTCCTCGCGTCCTGATGTAACGCGTTGAATTTGAACGCCATCATCAAAGGGGCATAGGCAAATCCTATTCCCAAATTCATGTTCGCAATGCCACTTTCACTACGTGTATAGACCCCGCATAATGTGTCTTCTGGGTAACGCAAATCATCGCAATTTCTACTTCTTTGTGACCCAGCGCTTGCCCCAAGTTCTAATCAACATTAACTGGCCTGCCTTGTTGCTTTTCGGCCCTCATACCAGTTGGCATCCCGGTATCCAAATTATCAGTATGTGACTTTCTTGATAGCCCCGACCTACGATTTCTACCATGAGACAACCATCGCAAACGCCCTCAAAATTCGAACTCAATGGTCATGCTAGTCATACCAATTTTCAGTTTTTCTGCTCCAGATAACGGATGACGGAGAACAAGTCTGTCAACGCGTCGGCTTTAAAATCTCTGCATCAGCCTTGACCCACGGTTTCGATCATGAGACAGCTATGGCAAGCTATCCCCAAAATTCGGACCCAACGGTCATGCACGTTCTACCAATCCTCAATCTTTTTACCCCAGATAACGAATGACGGACAACAACGAAGACATCAAGGTGTTGGCTCTCGGGGCAATTACTGAAAATGAGAGAATTTTTCGCCGTCGCACCATGTAAATCCACCCTTCTCGTACCAAAAAAGATCAATGTGCTTGTGGTCTTCGCTTCCTGCGATGCCGCCCCAATTGATGCATGCAGGCGCAGGATCTCTGCCACGAGGTGACTTGTCAAAAGGTCGATTACTTCTCTTGGAACGATCTCTCGTCACGCGTGCTATTTTCTAACTGACTTGCTGCCAAAACAATTCAGAAGTCGCCTCGCCTCTGGTCGAGAGCCATATGGACACAATTTCCGAATAGATAATATCCCACGTTCTCCTCAAATCCCGGCTGTCTCTGCTTCTTGGCCTTAGGAAAATTCAATTTTCCTCCCGCTGAAAACAATTGAATACTTATTGTACCGAGGCACGCAAGCAACCATTAGAAACCACCTTCTCGGGAATTCAACGGCAAAGTCTGTGTGCTTCCACACGAGATCAGCTTGTAATCTACCTAATTCTATTCCCATGATGTCAGACCAACTGCCGACCACCCATCATGATTGATGAACCCCGTCGGGCTGTCTAGTACGTGCCCAATGCTCAAAAGTATGTGTTAGGTAGGAGTCTTCGAAACTCTCATCAACTAACGCTGATCAGACATGTGGGTAAGAGCCTAGCTCGTTCCATGTTAATTATCTGCCGTTGAATTGTTCTGACCCAGTCCTGATGGCTTGCCAAACTTGGATATACCTCCGTAGAGGCACCATACTTTTTAAACTTGTTAAACCTATTCAAGAATCGCAATCCAGTCCGCACAAGAAGTCCGATCTCGCTCACCCCGAAACCACGGCCTCGCTTGCCGAAGTCAAAGTGTGCATACTCCATTGGGGCTGATTCTTTGGCTGAACCGCAAACGCCTGCAACAAACCTTGAAACTTAAAAAAATCTTGATCCAATGATTATGTCGCGATATCCTCAAAATCTGTGCTATCTCAAGACTGATAGGAATGTCGTTGAGGAAGCATTTGTTACATCCGTTGAGAGGGCGTCAACTCGGTTTACTGCTGGATGGTCTTTGAACATGCTCTGTGTTCTTCGGTTCAGAATTCTTCAAGCCAGTGTAGCGTTCGAAGCCCAACAACAAACTGACAATCTTTGCTGTCCCATGCTGCAAACTCGTATCTCTGCCGATCAATTCCACCAAAAAAGAATTGGGTCCGAAACCCCGGAAATTTTCATGGTCCGAAGTACCTGAACAGATCCAACCTCGAATAGAAGAGAGGATAACCCTCAGACGTGTTGGCAAGTTTTATATGGCGTGTTTACAGCTTCAACCACATGATATTATCGCCTGACGCGATGAAATCCCACAGAAGTAAGGTAGGTGAACATATCTCAAATTAAATCGAAGATCAACAACATCAAGTTCAAGGTTGGAATCGCCAAAAGGGATAATTGAGTTGTCAGGTTTGTTTGTGGGTCCTTTCGCTTGACTATTCTTTTTGATTGCAGGGTCCAGAGGCGGCCATCGAGCCTAACCTCTTTTTTTCATGGACGCCAAGATTCCCAGCGCAACATATCTATATAACGTAGTGCCTTTGCGCCAATCCCAGTATTCAAGGCGTTATTAAATCCTTCCCTAGCCTCGAATCAAGTCATCATGAACACCTTTGAAACCGACATTCCCAGCCTCCCCTTTTATCAGACTTATCAAACTACCTCATCGATGTCGTGGCCTGTGGCCGAAGCACTGTGGGAAAAGGCTCGACAGGAGGCAAGAAAAGTCCACCCCCCCAACGACTACATTTTCGCTGACGCCTTTGTTCCTTAGTTGCGTTCCAACATCGAAGCACTCCCGCTCTATTCATTTGAGCGCTTCAAGTTTCGGCAGGACGAGGTTCACTACGCCACCTTTCCAAAAGCCAAGCAGGCAGCAATCGCAGCATGGGTCGAAGATCAACTTGTATGGCACCAGCCTCCCACGTCACTCTCCTCGTTTAAGCTACACGATTCTTCTGCAATATCCACATCTTACGACTATCGGTCTTTAGAACCTACGATTTCGAATTATCAAAATCCTTCATTCGTTCCCGAGTGCAATTACCCTATAATCATGAATCCACAGCCGAGTGTGACCTTGGGCCACGCTCTGGGGGCGCCAGAACCAATCCAAATCCACAGGCACGAGAGTGACTACTCAGTGAGCACCAATCGACAGAAGATTTCGTGATAACTAACGTGATGGTTGTAGGACGAAAAAAATTATTTTACACCATCACCTGCCTCACACGCAGTCATCAAGCAAGATAGCTACCCAAGTCCCTCCGAGGAATACTTTCCTAACACTCCATCCTCGTTGTCTTATCCGCCGGACGATCTGGTGCCCCCATCCCCCACGGTCTCCGATTATTCGGATAGCACTGCGTCCCGTTCTCCTTCTCCAGGCTGCTCCAGTGTCTCCTCTTTGCCATTGTTCCAACCGGTACCCTCCCGATGCCTGCCATTCACCGGTGATTGGGTGGCTGACGCTACGGAGGCAATGAAACAGATGCCCGAAAAGTTTGTCACAGACGCAGAGCAGTCTCCGCCTCTCTCTCTTCCTCGACAAGACTCTCCTTCCACGATGACTTCGTCCAGTCGTCGCTCCCGTCTTACCTATCGTCCAAAAAAACATGCTCGTCTTCGTCCCTATCCATCCGTTAGTCGCGACTCACCTCCACCTAAAGAAAGCTCGCCCGTACGGAAGCGTAAGAAGCAGTTCCGTGACAAGGACGGGAAGCCTTGGATGGCTTGCTTTTTCTGCCGCGGCCGTAAGATTGCTTGCCGGCCACCCAAGCTCGATGGCACGGTTGAACCCTGCAAGTAAGCTATCTCGACTATATCTTCTGCTCTGCATTTGCTCATCAAATGCCCATTCAGTCAATGCACGCGCCGTAATCTAGTTTGCAAGTACCCTGTTGAGAATCGAAGGGGAATGCGAAGGAAGCCCGCTGATGAAAAATAATTCTAGACTGAAGTAATATACAAATAAGGATTTGTTGATCCAATCTGTTAACTCTATACACTGAAATAATAATTAGCTATGTTTTGCTTTGCCACATCCTAGTCATAGTGAGTGTGCCTCCGGAGTCCACTCAGTGAACTCACCACCAGTATATTGTGTCCACCGTAACTCTAGTCGCTGTCATGACAAGCTATGACAAAGCTCTTTTTCGTTCTGATGTCATTTCGTTCGCTTCGGTGTCACTTCTGAAATCTCCATATGGCGCGCAATGCTTATTCTGCGGCTCCCTCGAAGGAGCACAATCATGTGAGGCTCCTATCGATATCAAACGGCCTTTGCTCACCGTTCTCATTGCCCATCTCAATAAGGTTCAGGCGTTTCGCTTTTTATGTCTTTAATATATGCTCTGATTTGTCGAGCGACCTCTTCTCTCATTCAACATCCAACATGAACGCCAACTTGAGTACCGTCCCCAGAATACTTCTATACAGAAAATCTGCCCTATGCTTTCGCGTGCTTTGTTCGTCCATGGTTCACACAGGCAACTTCCTGAATGAAAGAAGCGATCTCACATGGTACATATTGGGGAGCTAAAGAAGTTTTAAGCGCATGGTACCGCTCCTCATCAATTATATGTCATACACTCATGCTTCTTTGTTAGCGATATTTAAACAGCCAATAATACCACCTCTAAATTTGTGTTGCTCTAACAGCCTCAATCACTCACTATGCAGCTCTTGTCAAAAATCGTGCTTTTCTTCGGCTTGCTCTTCACCGTAACGCTCGCACAGAACCACACTGGTACACGTAAGATATCAGCTCAGTTTTGTCTTCACTACGACTCCACTAATCAACGGGAAACAGTGTTTTTCTTCAATCCGGGTCTTGGTGCTTGTGGATTCACTAATACAAGCACGCAAAGAGTAGCGTCCGTGTCGAGAACCTTTTTCAATGCTTTTCCGTTAGTGTCTTCCATCTTTTTGTGCTTGGTAGATATGCTGACTCCTCGATCTACTGGCTTTCAGAGGCGCCACACAAAATCCCAATAGGTAGGACCTCTTGCACAGCCTACTCTTCATCTTTGACTATTGCAACAGGAACCCGATTTGCCAAAGGAGTCTACGTATAACATGCAAGCACCTTTTTACTTGTTCTGTCATTGGAATCTAAAGGGTGAATCGGTACATTGTTACAGCTGGCAACAAAACCCTCACGGCTGGCGTCGTCGACTTTTTCGTCGCGGAGACGCCTGAAAATGTTGGGCTTTCGCCAACCGCATTTCAGACGTTCGCCCCGCTAGATGACGGGATTGTTCCCGGCGTGACATGGTCTGTGGTGTAAATGGGACGCTAATAGTTGCAAGAAGTCCATGAACTCTTTTAGTTTCTTTGTTTGATGTAGTCTCGGTTTGTTTTCTGGACGTTTCGGACTGACGCTAGTTTTCGTCCTTTCTTTAAATGAACTTGATTTAATGTTACAATTGAAGCTGCAGGTCGTGCCAACCGGGAAAGTTAGCTGATGACTGAGGCCCTGAGCAGAAAAGGCTTCTACGCTCAAACGAAGTTTCCTTGAAAATGTATCCAGCTGCATAAGGCATATGTTAAGAACAGAGCCACTATGAACATTGATGAACATAATGACAAGCGAAATCCGAGCTATAGGTTAATCGATGATTTATGATGTCATTAGAGTAGATAAGATTGATAAGATCCTTTGGCAATCAATTCGGCCTCTTTTTCGTCTGCGCTAAAGACCAACTAAAAACCGACGATTAAAGTACTGTATGAGCCCAAGTCTATATCTCTCTGGCCTGCGGCAAGCTTTACACGACAATGTGTTGACTTTGCCCTCGTTTTCCAGTAAGCTCTAATTTTCGTATCTCTCACTTGGCACGGATAATGAATGGGATAACGCACTCCCTCTTATGCCAACCTCGTATTTTGAAAATTTCTGGCTTGCTACAATTAATTTCCACCTCATAGATGTCATTCCAACGGTAATGAAACCAACGACAGACGTATCTACCGCAAATCAATCTCTAAGGAGATACCATCACCCGCGAAGGGTTGTTGCCCACGTCGCTACCATTCGATGAAAATTTCAGCCTTGTTTGTCCCTTCAGAAGTTGCAGTTCAGCTCTACCGAAAATCCGATCCCCATATGAACCGAAGCACTTGTTTGTTTACGAAGAAACTCCTGGGCGTGATCGTGCTGGCAGATGCAAAGGATAGGCAAGCTGTGTTGACGCATGCTGATATTTGACTCTACACGCACCGCCGGCGACTGAGTTTTCTATCGCTGTTAATTTAGTAGCTCGAAGAGACTGGTAGCCGGCATCATAACCACCGCGGCACCATCCCTCTCCGGCACAGCTCGCCTCGTGTCTGAAACTATAGTAGAAGTATACTATATATCCGACATCTTTTCCTCTGTTTAGAACTTCGACGTCAAATTTTGAAAGGCCCATGTGGTCGCTGTCTTCGCTGCCGTTAACTTACGTTGGAAGCTTGAAAAGTCAGGCGCCAACATGTGCCTGTCCTATTCGTCTACGGGAATCTTGCAAGCTTTGACAGGTCATTAGGTCGTTTTCCCAGCTTCTGTGTTTCTAAAGTTGACACAATTGATCCAACCAATTGAGGAAATGATGACGCTGTCCGCTTTTTTAACGTCACTGAAACCAGGAAACCATCCCCACAAGTTTGCTAGTTGGTCAGCCCTAATCGCTAGAAATGCAGTTTCTATTAGCATTCGTCCTCAAGATTGGCCTTATTATGGTTGCGCAGACTCGTACCGGCACAAGTAATGCATTTTTTCCTCGATAGAGGCCGCAACTCGAAAAAGAGCCGCGGCCTTTTTTCTTCAACTCAGATCTTGCAATTGTCGTCTGTAGACTTGGAAATATGAGCACGCAAATTGTTGCTTCTACTTTACTGTTAGTCTCTCTTTATCCACCCGAACCAACGCATAACACATAGTTTCCTTCGTCCGGCTCTGTAGAAGCCACGCTGAATACCAGTGGGTAAGTAGTGTTTGTGTCGCTCCATTCTCACGGTGTTTGACTTCTTTTAGTATCAGTTCTGTAAAGCTCATATACGGTATTTTGGTCATGTGTCCATGTTCCGTGACTGAGGCCATCCAAATCGACAACGAACTCGTAGAGCCAACTCGGAACCACCGATTGTTGCTTCTTGTTTCTGCAAATACCCTTTTGTTCTCTATGCTAACATTGGGTAGATAACGGCCCTTGAGGCCGATAGAGCGGCGAGATCTGGAAAGACGTTCACACCAGATATAGCCTCATCTCAACACCAGGCATTTGCGGGTTCACACAGGTGAGCTTCTTAGGCACGAAAGATGCCTTCAAAAGTTCCACGCAAATACCAACGGGGTTTCAAATGAAATATGAGATCATATCTCTACTAACAATGGTTTTTACGCTTCTTTTCTGACTGTATTTAAATCTCAAGAACGACATCCCGCCGTCCTCTGCTTGGAAATCAACGTTATGCAGAATTTGCCGGCAATAGCGCTATTCATCAGTCTTTTCTTCACATTGACGATTGCCCAGCTGAATGGTACTGGTACACGTAAGGCGATCAAGTTATGCTTCAATTTTGAGTGCGACGCTGATATTTTGGGATACAGTGTTTTGGTCTGACCCAGCTCTCAATGCCTGCGGAGTCCCTCGTAAATGCTCAGAAAACTTTGCTCTTGTATCAGCAGCCGTCTTCAGTACCTTTCCGTTAGTATCTTTCTTTTGGTTGTTCAATCAAGAAAGTATTGATCACATCCACTCCTAGGAATGCCACTACCAATCCCATCAAGTAGGCAGTATTGATGCAGTGTGTCCGCCGCCTTGCTGATTTAAATTTGACAATCCCATCAGTAATCCGATTTGTAAAAGGAGCCTCCTTTTGACTTGTTAGTACTTTCAGTCTTTCTCCCTCATCGAAACTCAGGGTATATTCCGAAACTGTGCAGCCGGAGGGAAGACTCTCACAGCTCCCATCGTTGGTTTTTTCAATCAAGTTGGGAATTTGGATATTCGAGTTTCGCCCACCTCGTTCCAGACTTTTGCATCCATTAACGTGGGCCAGATTCAAAACGTGGCATGGTTTGTAGTCCAAAGGAAAACTTAGTGGATTCGCTACATAGGTATCTCTTGTGGCGTGAAGAGCTGGAGTGTGTAGTTCACATTTCCTTCTCAGACTGTCTCCTCAAATCTTTGATCCTTCATCCGTGAATGTTCCGATTTTTGCGATGAAGTTCAGACGTGCACTGCACAGCACCAAATTGAGGTGCTTTTCTCATTCGATGCGGCTGAGGCTCCCGACAAAGAAGGTTCCGTGTGAGTGCGTTGTTTAAGTGCTCATCGGAAAAGAGTTATGTCGGTCCGCGAGCACCGTAGTTTCTGCTTGGAGACTTTGAACTGATGAACAAGATCCAAAGTTTCGTTTTCACCCGGACGGTGCAAGGTTTTGTTTGTCCTTCCAGTTTAATTTCCATTAACACTTCATCGACATTAGCTTCATGGAGCAGCTTGTTCTTTTGGCGGCCATTGAGGAACTTCTAATAAAAGCTAGCTTGCCAGCGTATTGAAGTGAGTTGGCAGTTTCTGAGCGACAACTCAAACATTTCGTTTCTCCTAATAACTTTATTGAGCTTGATCGGCTGCCGTTTCCGACACGCTCGTGTGGGGTGCTACTTTTCCTACCAAAGATCGCGGTGTGTCATCTTCTGCAACTATTTTTGAGACCGGGCTGGACCTCTACAGGCTTTAATTAGCAGCAAACGGCTGATAGATTACTTACCGTCAAATCCCAGCGGGTGCAGTGCCTTTCACACCTGTGAATCCTCAAAGTAACTTTTGGTGCGCCTGGAATGTCGTTTGAGAATCCGTTACTCTGGTTCGCGTCTCGCACAGAATTTCACGAATTCATCAGAATCGAGATAGCTTTCTTGAGCACGAGGGGTATGTTCCACATGAATACCACGGGTATGGGCATCGGGAAAAAAAAAAAAGCAAAGCTCATGGGGTTCATTGATACTTCTTTTCTAGCGGTATTTAAACCAAAAATACGACATTTCTCTGCTCAGAAATCAGCCCAGTCATTTGCTATGCAATTCTTGGAGACTATAGTTGTTGCCTGCATTTTCTTCGTTCAAGCGCTTGCGCAACTGAATGGTACTGGCACATGTAAGGATAACTGTTGGATTCTGAGTTAAAATTACTCATCAATGGAATACAGTATCCTGGTTCGAACCTGAGTTTACTGCATGCGGATTTACACCCAGATGCTCGCAAATGTATGCTTCTGTGTCGGAAACCGTGTTTAATAACTTCCCGTCAGTTCC
>JABCKL010000188.1:0-15290 GCA_018851305.1 Calocybe cyanea
TGGGCCTTAGAACACGTGCTCAGTTCTTGCCCTCCTGAAAACCCTTCTTTAAGTTAGCGACTATATCTCTCATAATCGCGATTTCCTCTTTCAGTTTCTCAACCTCATCGGCATCTTTCTTTGCCGTTTCGGTGTTGAGTCCGGTTTCGATTCCGCGCACATTGTATTTCCTGGGTTTTGTGCAGTCTTTGCTCAAGTGTCCTTTTTCTCCACACTTAAAGCAGCGTCCTTCTTTCCTGAATCAATCGACGTCCATAGGTACAACATTGGAGGTGGAGGCGGGATTGAAGGATGATGATTGGGGCGTGTTAGAGGGGGTGTCGTTGGCGCGTGGTACCTGAGGACGGGGGTTCGGTCCGGGTTTTCCTTTCTTGGGTAAGTCCGTGTTGCTTTTCCATTCTTTGGCTTGGCACCAGTTCCTGTCTAGTCGAACTGCGATGCGTTGCCATTCCTCAAGTGAGTCCTTTGTCTCGAGGTCCTGAATCTTAGTTCTTAATCCTCGGTTCAGTTTTTCCTTAAATCGATCGAGGAGATCTTCTTCCGAGTATCCTGAGCGGGTTCCGAGTGTCTTGAAAGTCAAAACGAATTCTTCGGCTGTAAGGGCACCCTGTACCAGTTGACGGAGTTTGCTCTTTGCCGTTTCCTTCGAGTCTGTGTAAAGGAAGTATGCGATAAATTCTTCCTTGAATTCTTGCCATGTTTGTGTCTTTCCGTCCATGATGTCATCTCGTTTCTTATCGGCGAAGTTCTCAGCGATGTCGTTTTTGCCTCCCTTGATCTTAGAGATAGCGTATCTGATCCGTTCAATGGCTTCCGTAATCCGCATTGAGTCCAGATAGAAAGTAAGCGCCTTGAACCAGCGCTCGGCCTTTTCCGGGTTGCCGTCGTAGTCTGCCGGTGCCTCGTGTTTCAGGCGTTTTCCTTCCACAGCTCTTTGGGTAGTCGAGATGGTGTACTGAGTAATGGTTTCTGCAATTTGTTTCGTTGCCTGTGTGGACCATTGATAGAAGGGAATAATGGAAGTAATGAGGTTGAATAAAGATTGGAGCCACTGAAACAAGGTGTTCCAGAGATCCATATGGGTGGGTGGTGAAGTCGGTGGAGGTGGGTTCTGGGGATTATCCATATTGTTTGGTTCAAATTCCGGTGTTCTGAAAAGTTTTGATTGTGTTGGGGAGAGAGGAGTGGTGATGTAGAGTTCGGAGAAAGGTTCGACGAGTGGTGAGAGAGAAATTGTGAGTGAAATTCAAAGAGGATGCAAAATGACGAGGAGACGGGGTAAGTCTTGGGTTTTTGTCAGCAACGCTTTCAACAATGTGTCTCGGTGTCGATAACTAAACCTTCAACTTAAGGACGGTTGGAAAGATGTAGGTATGAAGGTTTTTATTGACTAATGCTACTAACTACTGACAGCAACAAGTGTTGATGTTGGCGGTAAGAGACCAACCCAAGACTGACGATTCAAACTCAGACGCGTAAATATAAAGTGAACACTGATTAAGGTTTGATGTAAAGTAATAAGGTTCGATCATGTGGTTGGTAACAAATGTATGTACTAGTATCTTGTCTTATCTACAGTCTTTGTCTGTTATCTTAGATTAGATTGTGATATGTGTGAAAATGAAAAAGTATTCGTAACAAGTAATGCACAGTGTAATGCAGACGTTCTTGAGGGTGGCACCCATGATGCCCGCCATTTTGTTTGATGGGCTGAAGAATATCCTTGAGGGCTCATGCTTCCTCACGTAACGCTGCAGGGCCTCCTTTGCCAGCCATGCACACCCATATCATCGCCTCAGGAACTTGTTTCTCCACTCCAAGCATCCGATCATGCCTCGTCTATACAAGCCACCCAGTTACAGGCCTTGGAAATGGCATTGTCTCAAGCATTGTCTCAGTCCGCCACCTCCAGCTCGCAGCGCAATGATGTTGAGGGACAGTGTGATGGCCCTCTATGTAGACCAGGGCTTTGTGGGCGTATGAAGCCTGCCAAGTCGTGTACCTTGAAAATGTGTAAACAATGTTGTATTTATCATCAGCACGCTAATGCCAAAGCATGCAACCTTAACACCCATCTTTCTCATGCCGATCATAGTGCTGCTAGTACCTTGGCAGTCCCATTGTTAACAGGCTTCGGTTTCTATGATTGTACAAAGCCATTGTCGGCGGAACATTACAACCTCAAGCTCCAAGCCCAAGCAAATGCATCCAAGGTCAATCAAGTGGCTGAGCGTGCAAAACTTGAAGGACAGATGGGTACTCAAGTTGAAATTCTGTTCTGGGACTCGGTAAGCCATAATGTTCACCATCTCCACAGCAGGTCAAACATCTAATAACTTGTTACTAGGACGATGCAATGCCACAAAATTTTGTAATTCCCTGTAAGGGATGCCCGTTTTTTTCACTCAGTGGTTCATGTGTCGATGGCATCCTCAAATTATTCAAACTTTCTCGGAAGCTTGAAAATCCTGCTGATTTCATCGAGACGTTCAATCCGGAACATGGTTGCTGGATCAGTCATCAGCTGGATACTGTACGTGACATTGGTAGCTGCAAAGTTTTACTCTATCGGTTGCTGGGAGTTAAAGATGGTCAGACTATGGTGGAGGAACAGCAGGCCCTTTCATATTCCCGAAAGTCTCAAAAGCGACCAGTAACTGACACAGATTTTGTTGACGTGCATACACCGGTGCCAAAATATCGACGTCTCAAGCGCACTCCCAGCCAGACCACGTTCTCTCTCAAGGACAAAGCAACTTCCAAGCATGGACTTGTTCTCCCTGTGTCGTCTCCTATGCCTTCAAGTGTAGACAATGAGGATTTTGATGACCAACAGCCTTCCTCTCCCATTGCGACTCACTTGTCTCATCAGCAACGCTTGCTGTCGCTACCCCAAACCCTGGGCCCTTCCATTCTCAAAGTGAACACTGATGTCCAAGCACGGACTGATCTACCTTTCGGTGAACCACTTGATTTGGTCGCTTCGTCCCATTCCCACTCAAATACGTTATATCTATGAGGAAACTGTTTCTCAAGATCAACTCCATGGGTAATGGCACTCACGAGGCACGTTTCAAAGCAGCTTTCCCCATTGGTTCTACTATTCCATTCCCAAAATCATCCTATCACGCTATGACAACGTTATGGAAAGATGAGCACAACATTCTTGCCAGTCTCAAAACACAATATCTTGCTGGAGGTTATACAGATAAAGGGCTTTGGAAGGACTTTTTCAAGGCGGCAAATAAATTGAGCTCTGCCTCACAATCACAACGTAAGACAGTTAAAGCTGAGCCTCAAGATGAGATCATTATAATTAGTGACAATGAGTAGATAGATTGTAAAAATAGATACAAGACTGTAATAGATTAAATTTTAGTAGCGTATGTTAGGCGTACTAGCAATTGCAATATGGCGAGGTCCGCTGCCCTTTGGTTGTGGAATTGAGCCTTTGAATAAGGTAGTCTGACAGAGTCACAGAAGCAATAATGGAAAACGCATGGCATAGGTATCTTTATTCTAATCTAATTTTCCTCTATTGTATTGGCTGCAAACGGGAGAAGATAAGGAGCTTGACCTTGCTGTTCAAGGCGCTGCTCAATATGCTCGTTCCGGCGCTTGATCATCTCATCAATAAAAAAGGTAAACCAATAGGCTAGCATATCACGGGTGATGGGAAGATATCCACCGATCCATGCATTAGCTTGTTCTGCTGCTGATGAGTTAAACACCCACTCTCCATTATTGTTATATAGCTCTGGCCACAATGCAGGATTGCAGTGCTTCTGACAGAACTTGTCCTTCTGGCTGTGCTTCTTGTCAAAGTGGAATATGTCTACAGCAAGAATAACCTGCTTGAAGAACATCTTGCCCTGGGTTTGCAAGTGCTCTTGAAGCTGGCAGTTGTTATCAAAGAAAATGACATCTGGCAAATTGGCAGGGTTGTAGCAATAAACAGATTTTAAGAGATCCTGATTAACGGTCAACAACGATTTGACAAGCATATGCTTGGTGGTCACACACCTTTACGCCCGAAATTGCTTCTGCCCCATACATAGTTGCTCGTGCAGCAATGATTCCACAGCAACAGACCACTAACTCTTTGTTATGTGTACGTTGGCGTCCAAACAAAGCACTACGTTTCTGCTCGCCTTTGTCTGACTTGTGCTCGGAAAACTTCGGATTTTGTCAAGTATAGTTGTGGTCATCAAGTTCTTGAGTCATCACAAAGTCAGATCCAGCTGCATCAGTGATTTGGGAAACATGTGATTGCTTGAGCCTTGCTTTGAGCTGGAAGAAGGCCTTTTGACGTTGATGGGATGATTGTTCCACGCTCCGATGTTCAGGCTGAGAACACGTTTGAAATCCAACATCAGCACGCGCTCTACAGTCATGAAACACACAGATGGCTGATTGTGATTGATGTGCAGGGCAGTAACGGTCACAATTATTAGCAAGTGGTATCGAGCAGTTATGTTCCCTGCAGCAAGGGAATGGGACAAGAACACTGTCAACTACAACAGCACGTAATGATCCTGTCATCAACATGCCAGTGTAAGCACTCATGTTGAATATGCAATTTAATTAAATACATACAAAGTCCCATATGCCCTGTACCACCCGGAATCAACTTTTCACACCGGTTGCATGCATGCATAAGCATCGGCTGACCATCTCGTTTCATCTGCAGGTTCCAAAGCTCCATAACAATCTTCAAGCGAGAGTCATTTGAGCCCAAATCCGAGAGTGCGAGTTTTTCATTGTGTTCAGCTCGATCACGCAGTACAGCATTAAGGTAGAATGCAGTCCAGACTTGCTCCGCACTCAGAGTCATAGTGGAGTTTGAGAAGGATGAGTTGTAGATATGCGCGCAGTTGCTGCCAGAAACCCATGCAAACAACATGGAAGATGTAAAAAACTCGCAGACAGCGGTTTTGATAAAGGCATGTTCTTCAAAGTGTATAACAGTGGGAACAACATTATCATAATATACATGGACACCATCAACTCAATAATAGTTGTAATAGTATCGTATATTGCAGCCTTTTGCAATTTAAAACATCAGAAGTCACATAGAATGATATCTAAAGTATGCATACCTTTACAAGCAAGTGACAAAGCATATGCGCTGCATGCTCCATAGCATAGAGTGAACAGAGTGACCGGGTAGCGGCTGTGCTGCTTGAGCCTTGCATTGCATCTCATACATGCAAAAACCGGTGGGTAGAAAATAGTGTGGGCTATGAGAATAACGATATCAGCATATTCCATGATGAGAAATTATGAATATAAATGCACTAAGCCTTTCCAAAGCAACTTTTGAATGGGAGCCCATCTTCTTGAAAAGACTACGTTCAGTTTCCGTGAGACCTGATCTGTCTAACGGAGATGATGCCCTGCTATCAATGAGTGTTGTTTCCCATAGCTTTTCACTAAAGACATCCCAAAGTGTGATGGTCTGCATATCCGAAAGTGGCAGACAGTCTTGCAAAAATTGATGAATGTACAGTGGGAGTCGAGATGGTGCACAGATGTCTTGACTACAGTTGAGGCGGATTTCAGGAATTAAATGAGATGCGTAGCGCCAAAAGCTCTCGACATCGGAGAAGAGCACGCTCTGGAGCGAGGTATGCCTGTTACAGGCTTTGAAAACCATCTTCAGAGGTAGACCTAATGGTGACATAGTAGCGGAAGAGCAGTAGGACTGTAGGAGCGGGTGGCTTAGAAGTCGGGGGTGTTGATGAAGTCAAAGATAACACTGCTTACCACGGTCTTGAAGCACATCAATGGCCGCGGCCCCCTAAAAAGATCACATACAAATTGTTGGCCATGGGCCAACAGCGCTGGGTGGCTTGGCAACCAGTAGTGTCGAAGAATAGAGAAAATATGGACACTCATTTGTTTGGTACAAACAGAGACTTTGCTTTGTTAAGCAGTCTCCATTTTTGTCCACAAAACCAGTCCACAAAAGACATCTGGACATTTTTTTTCTAATGTCAAAGGCCTCCCTTGTGGGACTCATCCATAAAGGGGGGATACTGTCACATCCATGTCCAAACTCCAGTTTCCTCCGCACTTCTCCATGCTTCCTCCACATTGCCAATTCTTATTTTCTTTATCCAATTCCCTTACAGCCTTGGTTACTATCACAACCTCATCAGGCTGTGTCCATAGCCCCTCTGATCTGTTCCCTCCATTTGTTACTATGTTACTTCCTCACAGCCCTTTACATATTTGTCTGATTCCTTCATTACAAACTCCAGACTACTCCGGATTACTCCACAATTTCCAATGCACTAGTAGTATATAAATACCAAGTACTCCAGCTGTATTCCTTAGTTCAAATATCAACTTACTTTCCTTCTTGCTTCTTGACTCAACTCGTTTCTCCCTGAAATCTTGAACTTGAGGATTCAAAGGGCACAACATATAAGTTGAGGCCGATGTCCTTCTGCATTACTCCAAGTCAAGTCCTGAACTCCAGCCATCTCCACATTGCTCTGGATAGCTCCAGAACAAAATATTGTTTTATTCTTAAGTTCCTTGTATTGACTTAACATATCAGCATTTTTGGAAAATTCCACATACACATACACATACACATCTGGTATTAACTGTATTCATACAGTAGCCATACAGTATGGTTGGAGCACTAGATAAGACAAATTACATACACATTTGTTGCAACTCACATGATCAATCATCTGACTAAACCTTATTACTTACCATCAAACTTTAATCAGCATTCACTTTACATTTACTGGTCTGAGTTTGAATCCTTAGTCTTGGGTTGGTCTCTTACCACCACCACCAACACTTGTTCTTAGTAGTCATAGTATTAGTACCAAATAAATACCTTTTAACCACCTTTTCCAATCATAAGTCAAAAGGTTTAGTTATTGACACTGAGACATGTGTGTTGAAAGCATTGATGACAGAGTTGTTGGACTTGTTTCTGGAGTTTCTGGAGTTATTGGAATGAGAGTGGGGGTTGCCATCTTTCTTTTCTTTGTCCTTTTTACTGTCAGACTTGCCAGAGCTACTGGAGTTGTTGTTGGAGTTACTGGAGCACAATATTTCTTTGGTGTGTTCCCAGTAACAGGCATATATGGAGTGAGCAGCTTGTTTAAGGCCATAGAAGGTGGATTGCTTAGGGGATTGGGCTAAGATGTCTTTGATGCAATCAGGGAGACCCTTGTAGTAGATGTGTAGGAGGGCTGAGTTGCCCCAGCATACATGCACAGCAGTGGAACCAAACGCAACATCATACTTAAGGATTTTCTGGTTGGAGTGCATCTGGAGGTTATCTAAGTCAGGTTGCACGTCACCTTCCAGGTCCAGACTTCCAAAGTTCTCCCAGAACTGGCTGGAGAAGAGTTTCCAGTCGGACAACCATGGGAGTTCTTGTTCCAAGAGAAGTAATGGCTTGAAAAAGGAAAGTGCTGAGTTGTGGAGGTACATCAAAGCAAAGTTGACCTTTGCTTTGTTGGAGGAGTAGGTTTTGGATTGGCTGCAGAAGTAGAGATGACATTGGAGGAGGAATGTGGGGAGTTTCTGGGGGTTGGAGCTGTTGAAGGTCTCAGGTTCCTTGACTTTGATTTTGTCCACTGTGGAACCTTTCATCTTGCAGATTTGCTTGTTGAGAAGGTTGAGATTTTGGATTAATGGTCCAGGGTCATCACCCAAGTCATGTGCAGACTCTCAGATGCACGGAGCACTTTGGAGTTGTGGGGATTGAACTTCTTCCATGTTATTACCATTGGAGAATAAGGAGGATTGATCAGGGGTAGGGATTTGTGTGTGATGGAGTAGATTTGGTAAGGGGAATGGTATGTGGAGTAGGGGTTCTTTGGAGTGGCATAATGACTTTTGGAGGTTTGGGGAGGTATGAGGATTCAAAGAGTGAGTTCAAATATACTGTTAAGTTAATGTAAGGAACTTAAGAATAAAACAAAGATTTGTTCCAGAGCAACCCAGAGCAATGTGGAAGTGACTGGAGGACTGGAGTTGACTTGGAGTAATGTGGAAGGACTTCAGCCTCAACTTATATGTTGTGCCCTTTCAATTCTTGAGTCCAAGATTTCAGAGAGAAAGTCAAGTCAAGTCAGGGAGCGAGAGGGAAATTAAGTTGATATTCAAACTGAGGAACACAGCCAGAGCACTAGATACTTATATACTATAAGTGTATTTGACATTGCAGAGTAGTCCAGAGTAGTCCAGGGTTCATAACAAAGGAATCAGACAAAAGGATAAGATGCTGTGAGGACGTAACATAGTAACAAATGTAAGGAACAGATCAGAGGGGCTATGGACACAGCCTGACAAGGCTATGATAGTAACCAAGGCTGTAAAGGAATTGGATAAAGAAGATAAGTATTGGAAATAGTCTGGAGTAATGGAGGAAGCATGGAGAAGTACAGAGGAAGTCAGAGTTTAGACATGGACATGACAACATGCAACATGATGTGAAGGTCAGACAGAAGGTTGGGAGGCCTAGCAGCAGGCAAGGCAAGGATGAGCAACGTCTTCTTGAAAGCATCTGGAAGTAAAGGGTAAGCATCTATGGCAAAATATGGCACAAACCTACATTGGAGTAAGAAAAACAACAGACTACACAATGTAAACACAAAAACACCCAGCAAGGTGAAGACAACGCAGCAAGCCTCTGAAGACATCTAAAGAGGAGATAAGCATCCTTACATTGATGAATGCCTTTGAGCAAGGAAAGATTACACCATGCTATGTGATGCAAAGACCAAACAGAAACCTCAGAAGCCCAGTAAGCCCAGCAGACCAATCCGAAGATTTCAGTGTGTCTCTGGGAAGTCCACAAGACAGAGAAAACAAAGCTAGTTGACAGTATGATAGATGAGAGCCAGAGCCTGTGAGTTGCTGAAAAGCCCAGGAGACAGTTGTTGTCACAAATACTTTTTCATTTTCACAACAATCACAATCTAATCTAAGATAACAGACAACACTGTAGATAAGATAAGATTACAAGTACATACATTCATTACAAACCACATGACTACTCACATGACTGAACCTTATACCTTGACATCCAACTTTAATCAGCATTCACTTTATATTTATGCATCTGAGTTCGAATCCATAGTCTTGAGTTGGTCTCTTACTGCCAACACTAACACTTGTCGCTAGTAGCTAGTAGTAGTAGTTGATACCAATATATTCTTTGACCTATAACTTTTCACTTTCTAAGTTGAAGGTCTAGTTATCAATGCCAAGACATGTAATACTTAACCCATCTCCTTGTCATTCTGCATCCTCTTTAAATTTCACTCACAATTTCTCTCTCACCTCTTATCAAACCCTTTTCTGGACTCTACATCACCACTCCTCTCACACCTATTCAATCACAATTATTCAGAATGCTGGAATTGGAACCAAACAACATGGACAATCTCCAGAACCCCCTGCCAAACCCACCAAACACAATGGACCTGTGGAATACACTTTTTCACTGGCTCCAGTCCCTATTCAACCTCATCACTTCTATCATTCCTTTTTATGAACAGTCCACACATGCAATGGAACAAATTGCAGAAACTATCACTCAATATATGGTCACCAATACCCAACATGCTGCAGAAGGAAAACACCTGAAGCATAAGGCACTCACAGACTATGACAGCAACCTGGAAAAGGCCGAGCACTGGTTCAAAGTGCTTACCTTTTATTTGGACTCCATGCGCATCATGGAAGCAATTGAATGGATCCAATACGCCATCTCAAAGATCAAAGGCAGAAAAAATGACATCGCCAAGAATTTTGCTGACAAGAAATGGGATGACATGATGGAAGGAAAGACTCAGACATGGGCTGAATTCAAGGACAAATTCATTGCCTACTTCCTATACATGGACTCAAAGGAAACGGCTAAGAGGAAACTCTGCCAATTGGTGCAGGGCGCTCTGACAGCCAAAGAATTTGTTTTGACTTTCAAGACCCTAGGAACATGCTCTGGATACTTGGAGGAAGATCTCCTTGATAGGTTCAAAGAGAAACTGAACAGAGGGCTAAGGACAAAGATTCAGGACCTCAAAACAAAGGACTTGCTTGAGGAATGGCAATGCATCACGGTTCAACTAGATAGGAACTGGCACCAAGCCAAAGAATGGGAAAAGCAACACAACACAGTCTTACCCAAGAAAGGAAACCCAGACCAAATCCCTGCCCACAGGTACCACGTGCCAACGACACCCCTTCCTCCACCACACAACCCTCTTCATCCAATCCCGCCTCCACCTCCAATGTTGTACCTATGGACATCAACCAGTTCCAAAAAGAAGGATGCTGCTTCAAGTGTGGAGAAAAAGGACACTTGAGCAAAGATTGCACCAAGCCACAAAAATACAACATGCAAGGTGTTGAAACAGGACTAGATACTGAGCCAGCAAAGACAGATGCTGACGAGGTTGACAAATTGAAGGAAGAAATTGTGATCATGAGAGACATAGTCACTAACTTGAAGAAGGGTTTTCAGGAGGGCAAGAACTGAGCACGTGTTCTAAGGCCCAGAAAGATGCTTTAGTTAGAAATCATGTAGTCATCCCCAAACTAGTTTCAAATGAAGACTGGATTAAAAACAAAGCAATTGTGCAATTCAAAAAGAACAAATTTGAAGACAGAACCCCACAACACATGGCCAGGATGTTAATCCTACAATGGATGGATATGGCGCTTGCATCATTACAGAACTGGACACATGGCACCAGGTGAAAAGAAGTGACTGGTGACCTCCTCCTTTGGATCACTGGACTAATGGACACAGACGTCATCAGGGCTCTTGTGGAACTATCTGAACCAAGAAAACATGTTTGGAGAAACCATGGAAATCAACTCAACATTCCCCTTGTGATCCAGATGCTGAATGACAGATGCTCAATAACCAGTATGGGACTCTTAGATAGCGGAAGCACCAGCACGTGCATAGGTAAGGACTTCATAAGCAGGAACAACACCATGACAAAGAAATGCCCAATTCCTATTCCTGTTTACAATGCTGACAGATCTTTCAACAAAGCTGGACCAATCACAGATTACATTGAACTAGAACTCCAAATCAAAAACCACTGGGAACGCATCACATTTGCAGTTGCCCAACTCAGAAAGTCGGAAATCTTTATTGGACATGACTGGCTGAAACTCCATAATCCCAACATTGACTGGAAAACATCCACTATCAAATTCAACAGATGCCCACTCAAATGTTCCCTTATTCAACTTCCAGAAGACCCGGAGGAAGAAGAGGAAGAAATGGATCTTGAAGAAATCATGGAACCCAGAGAATGCCTTCTCACAGCAGATCTACAAACAGAGGTCAACATACACGCATTCCAAACAACAGCTTTAAAAATAGCAGAAGCCAAAACAGACAAACAAAAGAAGAAATGGTTCCTAAAACATATCGCAAATATCAAGAAGTGTTTGAAAAGAACTATTTTGATGAACTACCCCCACGATGACCATGGGACCATGCTATTGAACTCATCCCCAACTCTAAACTGGTAGACTGCAAGGTGTACCCATTAAGCCCTTCAGAGCAAATGGAACTGCATAAATTCCTTGATGAAAACCTAAAAACTGGATGCATTCAACCATCCAAATCCCCTATGACATCCCGATTTTTCTTTATCAAAACAAAGATGGATCTCTTTGACCAGTTCAAGATTATTGGAAGCTAAACAACATGACAATCAAAAATAGATACCTGCTCCCACTCATACAAGAACTGATCGATAAACTCAAGGGATCATGTTACTTCACCAAGATGGACATCCAATTGGGATATAACAATGTAAGAATCAAGGAAGACGATGAATGGAAAGCAGCATTC
This sequence comes from Calocybe cyanea, assembly GCA_018851305.1. Lineage (NCBI taxonomy): Eukaryota > Fungi > Basidiomycota > Agaricomycetes > Agaricales > Lyophyllaceae > Calocybe > Calocybe cyanea. The sequence continues at coordinate 11,858 of JABCKL010000188.1, forward strand.
CAAACCAATCAAGGATTATTTGAACCCCTCATGATGTTCTTTGGACTAACTAATTCCCCAGCCATGTTCCAAACCATGATGAATGACCTATTCAAAGAAGAAATCAACAAAGGGCAAGTAATTATATATATGGACAATATACTTTTACTAGGAAGAACTTTGGAAGAACACAGAAACATCACAAAACATGTCCTTCAGATTCTGAAAGAAAATAAACTCTCTCTAAAGCTGGAAAAATGCTTGTCTGAACAAAACCAAGTGGAATACCTCAGATTAATTGTCTTGCATAACAAAGTACAAATGGACCCAGCAAAAGTTGAAGCATTAAAGAACTGGCTGCAACCAACTGAAAAATGAGGAGTACAACAATTCCTTGGGTTCACAAACCTTTACCAACAATTCATCAAAGGATTCTCAGGAGTCACAAAGCCTCTCACAGAACTAACTTGAAAAGTGGAATGGCAATGGATGGAGCAATAGAGCAAGGCATTTAAAGAACTAAAGAAGCACTTAACAACAGCACTGGTATTAGCCATACCAAACAATAATGGAAAGTTCTGGATAGAAGTTGATGCATCAGACTATGCAATTGGAGGAATACTATCACAAGAACAAGTAGATAGTAAATGGAAGCCCATAGCATACATATCACATGCCTTAAATACTACCAAACACAATTACAAAATATATGACAAAGAAATGTTAGCAATTATGGTAGCATTAGAAGAGTGGCGACAATACTTACTAGAGCTAAACTACCCTTCAAGATATATACGGACCATAAAAACTTACAATACTTCAGAAAACCCCAAAAACTAAATAGACAACAGGCTCACTGGACTACAGAGTTACAAGACTATGTATTTACCTTACATCACTGCCCTGGACATCAAAATGGAAAGGCAGACTTCCTGTCAAGACAAGCAGGCCATGAGAAGGGGGAGAAAGACAATGAGAATGTCATTCTTCTCAAACTGGAACAATTTTGCACCATAACCATACAAGGGATTGACAACAAAATAATAATGCAAATCAAGGCCAACAAATCATGGGAACACCTGATCACACAACACCTTATGGCAAAAACGGCAGGATAGAAGGGAACCAAAGAAATAGTCACGTGGTATGAACAGATCTATGTACCAAAAGATGCCAAACTCTGAGAGCAGATTATATGGGAAAACCATGACTTACCATTAGCCGGACACCCAGGACAAGCCAAGACATATGAACTGATAACCCATGACTACTGGTGGCCCAGACTCTGTGCTGACATCACCAAATATGTAAGCAGCTGTGAGAAATGTCAATGGACAAAGCCAAAACACTCACTTCCCCATGCCCCATTACAACCCAATGACATCCCAACCAAACCATGGGAAATAGTAACAATGGACTTCATCGGACCAGTACTGGAATTCAACAGATACAACCAAATCATGATCATCATTGATTGGTTCACAAAAAAGGGTATATTCATTCCCACACATGACACTGTCATGGCACTAGGAATGGCTAAAGAATTCAGGGACCATGTCTTTAAGGAACATGGATTGCCAAAGAAAATTATCATGGACTGAGGACCACAATTTGACTCATCGTTCACACAGGAATTATTCAAACTATTGGGAATCACTCATAACATGCCCACTGCCTACCATCCCCAAACAGATGGACAGACAGAAAGGGTCAACCAAGAGATTGAACAATACTTAAGGGTCTACATTAATCACTGCCAAGACAACTGGGCTGAATGGATTGCAATTGCCCAATTCACATATAACAACAAAGTTCACATGGCAACCAGCTATTCACCCTTCTTCCTGAACTACAGAATTCACCCCTGGAAAGGAACTGTGCCAAAAGGAGAAACCAAATCACTGGAAGCAGACAAATTCACTGACAATATGCACCAAATAAGGACTGAAGCAGAGTTGTCATTGAAACAGGCCGCCAAACAAATGAAAATCAGGTACAATTGTCACCAAAAAGAACAACAGAAATATGAGATAGGAGATCTGGTATATTTAGAAGCAACCAATCTCAAAATGCAACGACCAGCCTGGAAACTCAACAACAAATGCCAAGGACCCTTCAAAATTGTTGCCAAAGTTGGCAAATTGGCATACAATTTGGATCTTCCGCATTCCTGGAAACTAAAGCACCCAATGTTCAACAAATCACTCCTCACCCCTTTCATCCTCCCCGCCTTCCCTTCCCAAGAAGAACCGCCGCCACCTGCCCCTGTAACAGACAAAGAAGGAGAAACCAGGCATGAACTGAATGAGATCATTGATTTCCAACCCCAAGGCCAAGGTTTTCAATACCTTGTGAAATGGACTGGTTATGGACCCAAAGAATACATGTGGGAACCACGCCACAAAATCCTAGAAGATGCCCCTGACACTGTCACTGAATTCCACTGCAAACACCCTGCCACCCCTCGTCCCTTTGACATTCCCTTGAACATATTTAAAGTTGATATCAAACAGAATGTCCACTTATATAACTTCCCCCTTCAACGATGAGCAACTACACCCTATACTATTGCATTTTGACTGCCATCCTCTTTATTTTTTATATCCTCCATCTCCTATGCAAATGGGTTGCACATCAGATTGAACAACAACATGACCATCAAGCAGCAAGAGACTTGGAGAGGAACTTTGAAGAAGTCAGACTGATACCCATCCAACAAGAAAGAAGGGAATAATTGCAAGGATGCAATCCCTTAAAGGAGGGGTAATGTCATGAATACTTTTTCATTTTCACAACAATCACAATCTAATCTAAGATAACAGACAACACTGTAGATAAGATAAGATTACAAGTACATACATTCATTACAAACCACATGACTACTCACATGACTGAACCTTATACCTTGACATCCAACTTTAATCAGCATTCACTTTATATTTATGCATCTGAGTTCGAATCCATAGTCTTGAGTTGGTCTCTTACCACCAACACTAACACTTGTTGCTAGTAGCTAGTAGTAGTAGTCGATACCAATATATTCTTTTACCTATAACTTTTCACTTTCTAAGTTGAAGGTCTAGTTATCAATGCTGAGACATGTGTGTTAAAGCGTTGCTGATAGTTGTGAGAGTCAAGCTAACACGCTAACAATGGAGTTTGAAATTGAACTCGGTTATATTTCCATGCTACAGAAATCTCCTTAGATATATCTCTTGGTTATCTGCTGATCATCACTTAATAATCACACAACAATTTTGCAATAGAGCATATAATCCATTTTACATGGCTGAAAATAATTTATTATTTGCAAAATGTTAGTCAAAGTCTTTCATTTTCACAAGTGCAAAATGCATGGGAAAAGCCAGCCTCCTACCCACCTGTTGTTTGCTGCTTGATCCACCTATCCAAGAAATGTAGTACAGTTGTCAGTAATTAAAACCCAGATGAGGGA
>JABCKL010000189.1:0-15238 GCA_018851305.1 Calocybe cyanea
AGCATGTGATCTTTGATTTATAATATCTCAGATCCAAAACCTTTCCAATGACTCATTGACTTTAAATTGCTATATCTGGTCCTAGAGCTCATCAATTCAGTTGAGTGCAATGTCAGATTGAAGCTAAGATGTCAGAGTATAATATATATTATTTTTGGAAATCTATCAGTTTTATATAATTTTCTATCAAATGATCTTTATAAAAATAGCAAACATTGGAAAGGTTTTGGCAGCCACTGTATCTATCAAAAGGGGGGGAGGGTGTTTGTTTTTATTCCTATCTTTATTGATGACATTACCCTTGCCTCCAATTCACAACCCTCTATTGACTCTGCTATCAGAGAGTTGGAGTCTCACTTCAAGCTCAGAAACCTTCTTGGTCCTACCTCCTTTCTTCTTAGCATTAACATTACTAGACATGGAGCCAACCACTCTCTATAATTCCAATCCATCACTTATACATTAGAAAGCAGTCAAGCATTTATTCAGATATTTGTAAGGTACCAAGGACTACTGTCTCAATTACAATCTTCCAACAGATGAAATGACTGCAGCTTGTTTAATAAAACCTCTAGCAAGAGTAAAACATGACATTTGTAGAATTGGACTTGGACTTGTAGATACTAAAGACTAGACATGCTAGATCAAGGGGGGTATGTTGTTTACAGTGTTCTAGCATGGTCTTCACATTTTATATTACTATTATATATTACTTAGTGTAGATTATATTATGTGTTGTGATTTAGTTTGTCATTTAAAATTAATCTGATCCAAACTAAATCATCAGATAATTGCACACGACTAGATGGTCTGTGCACAGTTTTAATGTATATAAAGACAGGAGATTTTTTTCAAATCTCCATCTACTTCAATCAATACTTTCTCTCTTGCTTCTCCTCATTCAACAAAGTTCAGCAGGGATCAGCAGGGGGCATATTAGAAAGGATGGATGTTGTTTTGGATGAGTTGCAAGTATATTCATCAATTTGTACATTAAAATATTAGAAATTACATGTAGTACTGGTGCTAATTATATGCATGGTGTTAGAGTTGAAATGGAGGAGCATGGCAAGAAAAAAAAAAGATATATAAGAGGAGGAGATTGGGCAAGCACAGGATCCACTGGTACTAGCAGACACAGGGCAGGCAACTTGTCACTGGGGTGAGGGGATCAAAAGTTACTGAGAGGGATCTGTTTCACCTGTGAGTGGGTCCACATCCATGGGCTGATTGTTCATCAGACAACAGTATTCTCCACTTAGACAAAGATGGTTTGTTCACCTGGTCCTCATATCCTGTACTTACTAAAGACACAAACCATGGCATTCAAAGAGCAGGGGTGGCCAAATTGACTCATTGCTGCTAGGTATGGCAGTAAATTCTTGTTGTTTACTGTTGAATCCCAGCTTGGCACATCTGAATTGTCACATCCACATGTAAACTCTGACTTGCTCCACACTCTTCTATACTCACTCTCCAACTCCAGACTTATTTCCAATCCTTTATCTTTAATTCCCATTACTCTACAGCCTTAGTTACTATCACAGCCTCATCAAGCTATGTCCACAGTTCCTCCAATCTGTTCCTTCCATTTGTTACTATGTTACTTACTCACAGCTTCATTTCCAATTGGCTGATTCCTTCATTATGAACTCTAGACTACTGTGGATTACTCCACTATTTACAATAGTCTCCTAGTATATAAGTACCTAGCTCTTTGGTTGCATTCCTTATTTCAAATATCAACTTGTCTCTTTCTAAAATCTTGGACTTTAGAATTTAAAGGGCACAACATATAAGTTAACTTCTTAACTGAAGGATTACCATCATCAACAGTCATCCTCTCTTGAGTCTTGATAACTTTGTGCAGGGTGTATGCTCAAACACTGCCCTTGGAGGTAGACTCTGCCTCTGCTGAGCTGTTGACAACTCATCAAGCATTGCCTTTTTGTTCCAGTTGACAACTCCAGGTCATTCTTTGCTTGATCAGATTGCAGGGTCTGCTATCTCCTTGAAGAGTATGGCTTCACTTGCAATAAGCAAGAGTGTTATGGGGATAGTCAAGCCCAGCACATGGTACTCTAAGCCTACATCTTGTTTCAAGGGGTTTTGCAAGTGTGGTGCTGCTGCACTTTGCCTTACTGACTTTTGACTGGACTTGCCAAGGTGATGTGGTACCTCAGAGAGGCTTACCACTTTTTCACTGGCAGGCAGGATTTCCTGCTCAGCTCTAGCTGCTTCAAATGCATCATATATCAATGGAGGTGTCTCTATTGTGGTTGGAGTTCTTTTGGCCTTTGCTCATATGGTTGGGGACTGGCATTGTGCCCCTGAGCAATCAATGCAGCTGTAGAGATGACACTGAAGTGTCATGCCATATAGCTGTCCATGTGGTATGCTAGAAATTTTCAAACTTCTACTTGTGAAAATGAAGTAGGCCAGTGGAATTGATGGACCAATGGGGAAGTGAGGAAGTAAGAAAGTGATGAGAAGCAGAAGAATTGTTAGAGAGTGCTTTTAGAATTTGTTTTGGTGGAGTTGCTCCATATCCAGCAGGATTGTTGCTTGGATCATTGGACAGAGTAGCTCCATTTGCTTGGAGCAAAGTGGAAAGCTGTTCCTGAGTGAAGATGGGTTAGAATTTCTGTGGATTAACTTTGGAATAGTTGCTTCAGACAGACGTCCCATTACCTAGTGAGCACATCAGGTGTAGTCCTATTGAAGCCACTTCATCCAGGTCTCATGTTTTTGATTCCTCTGTCTCTCCACAGCACTTGTTCCTTTATAGGTGGAATCAGTGATCTTATCAAGCTCTTTTTTCAAGGTAAAATTTTGTACAGGTGGCTGGGTAATGACTCTCCTGCATTGTAGACACATCAGTCTTATCTTGGATTATTTCTATAAACAAATGATATAGTATATGTGACCACATTCTAATAAGCTGGGTAAAATATCAGGTACAAAAGGGGATCAAGGCTAGCTTACATATATGGAGTTGTTAGCAAGGCATGGCACACCCAACAAGGTGCTGCCTCTTCAAATTTAAAATTTTTCTATCAGCTGAAGTTCAGTCATTATGCAATGTATTGATTTATATTTGGTTTTATTCTCAAAGTTCTATACTTTTTATGTCAACATAGTTTAAATGCATTGTTTAAAGAGTTGTATAGTTAAGAGCCATGTCTTTCAGCAAAAATTTTCATGTCAATAGTTGTCACTTTGCCAAGCTTTTTGGAGGACAAACATACTAACTATATCTGGCAGCATACAAAATCTTAAAAGTATGAACCATTTTACAGTGGGTTTTGATTTGCTTCATTTTTCAAGCAAACCTAAATCTTATATTACTAGTAAAGCTTTATATTAATGCTCTTGCATGGGTAAGTTGTTTGCCTTATGCATGCTAGTTTGCACAGCCTAATTCATTGATGCAGGAAGCTTTTGTTGCTGTTGGGGGCCTTGTTATCTATCCTGATGCCAAAAAAGAGTTGAAGCTTGCACAAGATGTTTTTGGGCACAATGCACCAGCATCCTGGCTATCTTGAGCACCCATTCTATTTCCTACAAGGGTTCCAAATACTGTGGAGAGCAGTGAACAAGGTAAGTTAAAGAAGGCTCTCTCACCTGAAAGTATTTCTTACCTGAGTTTAGGAACATCCTTCACCTCTGCCTCTGCCAACAACCCTTTGGCTACATGGCAACCTGATCGAGATACTAGTGCCAATAAAGAGTATAAAAGGTAATAAAGCTAGAAATAGCTTAAAATGAAGTGACTCAAGTAATCTTTGAGCTTTAATTATTTATAAAAAGTCTCTTAGTAATTAACTGTTATAAGAGAGCTTGATGACAAACATTTCTGGTTTTCTCTTCTGTACTGTGTAATAGGCAAGCCCCTTGCCTTTTCCCATGCTTTCATGCCAACCCACAGCATACATCTTTCCATGCCAGGCATTCCCACTCAACTGGCAAGTACCATAGTTCATCTGTTTGTACCTGCTGTGCTTCATATTATCCTCATCAATTTTAAAAGGGTAAGAACTAGTAGACATTGAATCATTATATGATTTTACCATTTGGACAAGCTGTACTTCTTGATCATTCTGATTGATCTTAAAATGTTAAGAATTTGTAGATTAAGAATTTGTAGCTGATGAGTAGATGATGAGTTATTATATGATTTACTGTTCAGACCTGCTATGTTTGTTGATTGCATTCATTATTCTTGTTAAAGTAATAATTTATAGGTTTTGAATTAATATATGATTCTACCTGAGGCTTTTTTAAATGCACTATACTCTAGGCCTATAAAGATTATTGTAATTTCATTGATCCAATAAATCTAATATGAGCATACTGCACTGTTTGCTATAACACCTCCATATCTTGTCCAATCCATGAGGACATGAAGATTTGTGCATAAATATTTAAACAAATCAGGATGCATGTCTTGCCAGGGACTTTCAGATATTCAAACTCATTATCAGTCCTGTGTCAATTTTGGAAACCAGTAATCATGCATGTAATTCAAAGTGCAAATGTTTATCTCAGCTTTAATACCCCTCAGAGCTTCTAAACATCCCATTCTTTTTACTACTCCATGAACAAAAACAGAAACATCAATCAAAAATCTGAAAGCCTGAAAAAATCATACAAGATTCAATGATTGATGTTTCTACAGAATATGAATGCAATGCCTTTTGTATATATTGGATTATTTGTTCAAATTCTATTTCATGACTTGCCTTCACTTTTTCTCCCACCCTTTTCATTTTAGTTAATCTTTCTTCTATGCTTGATGAGTTGGTGGCCACAAATGCTTCAGAGAGATCCTTTGGCTAATATTGCATGAGAATGTAGAATGGGCCTTGTTTTTGATTTTTATGAACCTTCTTATAGAGAACTCAATCATCTCATTGGAAATTTGCTTCCCAATGACAATCAAAATGCTACCTATGCCCAGGTCTATATCTACAATTTAGCTGATCAGCTTCACCAGTAGCAACAAGATAATCCTAATCTGAGCTTTCTTTTGCTGATTGAGCTACTTGAAATGCTTCATTCCATCAATCAATACATCACTATGAATTCTACAGCTTATGAAATTGTGGCAGAGCTGGATCCTACTACTGAAACCAATTTATTTGTGCACTTGCATGTGGAACAAACAATGCAGGACATGTTTATTTGTAATCTACCAACTACTACAAATGAAATTGCTGTGATTGTTCCTGGATATAGAATGGAGGAGCTCTTCAACTTATGTGATATTACTTTACAACAATATCAGAGAGGCCTTTACCACCTCTCCAGCTTACATGCTAGCTATACTCTACTTCATTATATTTTGCTTTTCCCCAGAAGTGAAGATGGCTTTTACTTAATGATTCCCTCTCAACTTGGCCCTAATAATCAGCAACACACTACTGTTGAATTATGTAATCTGTGAAATTGGTTCAGAGCATGGTTTGCTCTGGGATACCTAAGGCCTGGTAGTTGGTTAGAGCACCTAGTATATGTCCAGAAGGTCCTGGATTCAATCCCCTGTCAGGCCATCTTTTCATGTAACTCAGCAAGCATTCAAATGCTGCATAGAATGTTTGTATGTTTGACATAGAGATTTACTTGAAGAAGATCTCTTGTATCTCAAACTTGCCTTATTTTGTGAAGGAAAATTATTGCAACAGCATTTGTAGATGCATAGGCAGCAACTGGGCAATCAGAGCTCAATTGGGTGTACAATCATCAGGAGGAAATATATGCTGGTCTTTATTCAGGTTAGCTATATAATAACCAAATGAAAATCTAATCTAATCTATAATTTATAGGCTTTCAAGATGGTGTTGCAGCTCATCCTGCAAATCCAAATCCCAATTTGGCCAATGTTGGTCAACATATCATTCTTCAATATCTTTTTTACAATGACAGCCAATTGCAACTGGAGAGAAATGGGAGAAAATCTATTTCCAGGCCAAACTGCTGTAGATTGTCTTGATATTATAGCTCATGTTTTTGAACTCAAAAAGAAAGCTCTGCTTAAAGACATCACACAAGGCAACATCTTTGGAAAGGTTGTTGCTTATGTGCATACTATTGAATTCCAAAAACATATGCTTGGCCCACCAATGGACATTTTTTCAAAAGAAATGGCATTGGTTATGACAATCAACATACTGCCCCCTGCAACTCCTATTTCATGGCTAAATATGCAGAGATTTGTGCTTCCATTGAAGCTGTCAAATATGTCCACAAATACATCTATAAAAGTCATGATTCCACTACTCTGAGAGTCCAGGGTTGCCCTCTGGGATGGCCTCATGAACCCAAATGCTCCTGGATGGAGTGGGTAGCCCAGCTTCTCCATGCCCTGATTGAGCAATTGAGCATGAAGAAGATTGGGTGTGACAGCAAAGTGTTGAGATTCTGATGTGGGAGCACTCAACTAACTTACATATCCTGTCAGAACATGGAGACAATGATCCTGTCCAATTGTTCACAAAAGATGGGTTCTGAATTCAGTGCCAATTGGCTCATTACAATCCAGAAGTTGTTCCTTATAGTATCCTGATGGATCTTCACACAGTCTCAGAATTGTTCAATATTGAAGAAGACCACAATATTGTCATCAATTCTCCAAAATGCATAACTGTTCATATCTACCCTCAAATGGGACTCAAGGTCACAGGCCACATACAAGTGAGTAGGGTGATGTCACTTTTTCAACCCAGACTGAATAAGGTGAATTTGGAATTGAATGGTTGTAATCACCTAGCAAGAAGAAGAGGAGATTCACCCAATCCTATTGTCAAAGGAGTGTCATGTCAAGTATACAATGCAGTTATGCATTCAACCAGAAGACACTCTGCATACCATCATGAAGCTCAGCTTGGCAATGTAACCAGTGCTTTAGTGAGACCATGGGCAATAACACAAGCCAGTGAAACAAGAGCACATGCAAATTTAGATTACTGCTGATGTGGACTTCCTCACAAGACATTTAATGCCAAAATTGAGAATGAGAATATTCTCTGGGACCTCTGAGTGGAGAATGTGTACCATATAGATATTCAATCTATTCCAGCTCAAGATTACAATGGAAAGTGAGTGAAATTGCTGTGTTTTATATTATGCATCCTAATTAATTGGGAATAGAACTGTGTTGAAACAGATAATTTATCTGTTGACATATGCATGGACACATCCAAAACTATTTGATGCATTGAAGTGTTGTACAATTGTTTTTAAGCCTACTGTGAGCACTATTTTCATATAGTTGAAAAGGGCAGGGGCTAAATATGGACAGTCCTTTTCAGCCATCTATGTGTGGACAAGCTATCCACTTACAACTCTTCTTGAGCAACTGTTTGCATGCAGAGGAAGAAACAGACCCTAAAGATCTAGTGGAATTAGGAAAACACCTACTTGTAGTTGACCTCCAAATAGAAGTCAATATATGTGCATTCCAAACCATGTCATTGAATCTATGCTCTGAGCTTCTGATGTTGAATAACACAAGTGAGATCTAATCATGAAAAAAAACAGAGGCAACTGTCAATATTATCTGCATGCCATCCCTTCTCTGAACTTCACTTGTGTGGATTAACAAAGATGCCAGACCTCATGTGTTGGAGACATAAGTCAGATGTTCTATATAGTTTAAGCAACTCAATATATCATCAGCACCCTTAGACCAGACTGTATAAAAATAGCAAGCAAAAGTGGAAGTTGTAGAGGATGAAGTTGAGCCACATGACAAGACCTTTCTGCAACACATGATGTTTTTGAATAGGATCAAAGGTAGATGCCATGGACTTGGCCATATCCTTGCATGCCTTTATGTACATACTGAATGCAGCATTCCACTGATCAGTTTTGACTATAAACTCCTGTTTCAGGGGTTCCAATATTGCAATGAAATGTTGGTCACAGGGTTTCATAAACTGTGTTATGAGGTCTTTGGCTTCTTCATTGTTTTCTGCCATTTCAATCTGCCCCCAGTACATCACAACATCTGTCATCCAATGGTCTTCTGCTTGTTTTGTTGATAGAATACAATGTTGCTCAAAAACCTTCTGGAGCTTGCTGTCTTCAATAATTGGTAGCTTGTTCAACTTGAAACATGACTGCAACACAAGTACTCCATATGTTATAGTTTGTATGTGGAACTGTGTATAGTAAATGAGTACTGAAAGAGACATAATGATCAATTATTGTCACATACCCCACTATTAACATCTGGCAACAGCCCATAACAAAACTCAACTGAGTATATATGTTTGTGCATCATCTGAGCTGGGAGGTTGCAAATCAGCAAGGTTTACTCCCTTGTCTCAGTGTGGTTCCAGATCCATTCAAAAGTGGAGTCAAAATCCTTATTATTTGAGTTTAAAACCATTTGTTTTGCTGCACTGTTATAGCATGCATGTCATTTATGTACTTTGTGACCATCTGCTCAAATGCTTCAGCCCTCCCTTCAACATATTGATGTTTGTATATATTACTGGACAGATGCATTGCATCTGCATCCATAATTTTATTTGTACATCATCTATATCATAGTTTACAGGCACAATAAAGATTGAATTCTACTCACTGAGGTTATATACCACCATGCCGCATATCTTCAGAGCCTCAAACATCTCTGTTTCAGTTGCAATCTTTGCTTTTATCAACTCAATTTTTTTTAAGATTCTTTGCCTTATCTTCCCACAGTCTCAGCTTTCCTTGTAGCTACTCCAACTCCTGATTCAACTTTTCATGCAGGATTTCCAATGCTTGCATACAATGTTGTCCAGCTGCCATATAAATAATCCCTCCCTTTGTTTTGATATAGTCATTGGTCAGTTTCAGCATTGGCATTTTTGATATGATACAATTTGTCTGCATGCATGAGGGATCAATTGCAGACATTGGAATAAGGTGGCTTGCCTCAAATAGTTGGAATTTGTTTTTTTGCCATTGTTTTGTGAGTTTCTGGGCTTTGGATTGCCACATTTGTCACCTATTCCAGCATCCAAACTTCATCTGATCCTCAAACACAGTTATATCAATCTGAGCATACATGACAAATGAGTCTTCAACACTATTTTGAAGGCCCACAGTCATCAAGCATTTGGCTTCCAGCTTGATGTCTGCTTTGCTAGCAATATCTGCTTCATCATCATCATCTCTCTTATACTCCTCATCCTTTGTCTTTGCCTTGCCTTCACTTGCCTTGCAGTTGTCAGCCTTGTTTTCCTCAAGGTCATTACCCCTGCTCTCTTTCAAGTCATTGTTGTCATTTTCAGCTTTTTCTTCTTCTTTACTATTTGAATTGTTACCATCACTCCTGCCATTTCTCTTAGTGGCCTTCTTGCTACTGCCTATCCCAACATTAGTTGGAGCAGCTAGCTCTATGTATTGAGACTCAGTCTGAGAGACCTGGAGCTTGCCTTCTGTTGGACAGATGGCATAACAAGCTCTTCTACCAGTTGTTTGGGCTTGGATGTGGTGGATTCACCAATGGCCTTAGTTGCCACCTCATCTGCAGGTGATGTAATGTCTAGATGGTTGGACTATCGCATATAAATCTTTTTTTCATAACTACAACTGATTTAGAGCTTATATCTTTTGTTTCAGTAGACTTTTTTGCTTTGGTATATCTCAGTACCATGGGTATAAGTAGTAAGTGGTTGAAGATATAATAATTGTCTTTGCTATCTGATGATTGATTTCAATGACATCATGTGACATCTGCAGTTCATTTACAGCATTTTATGTTAATATGAGTGAATAATGAAACTGTTGAGAGCATTTTGGTTGAAATATCAGCTTATTGTCAATCAAATGTATAAAGACGTCATTCAAATTATTGCAGTTTAGCTTACTGAGGCCTAACTACAATGCTGACATTGAGTCATTTACTGACCTTGAATAGTAGTTTTGTATTCAGGTCAAATATATTTCTAATTATAGTGGATGTCTTTCTCTCTTCTGTTCATATAACAGTGTTTAAGGCACTGGTGCCATTCCAACACATCACATTGCCAACAGACTGTCATTCAAATCTATTCCTGCCTCAACATGAGAGCATGCTGTCGGTAGGGCAATACAGTCAACAACGGAATGGAAGAACATAGTCAGAAAAACTAATCGACCCCACATCAATGATGCAGAATTTCTGTACACAATTTAAGTACTGGCCTGTTTCCCAGCAATTATATATCTGGTAGTATCACTCAAAAACAATGCCTGATAGCTTCTGTAAGTACCATCTCCAAGCCAGGGTCACTCTGGTCGGGCTCTGGCCCCACATGTAATGTCATCTCACTCCTCTACTCATTGAGGCCTTATGGAAAGCTCTACTAGATTAAAATGGCATGTATTTGCCTTATGCAGCTGTATTATGAATGGCCTGGAAACCTGGCTTTCAAGCTTCAAGATGCCAAATATACAGCTGTCTCTTAGTGACCATATTGCAGTCAAAATGACAAATATTTGGCCTTAATAACTATATATGGAATATCTTGCCATCAAGATGACAAATATTTGTCCCTTTGTAACAATATCTAGAATAACTTGATGTCAAGACACCAAATATTTGTCCCTTTGCAGCAGACTCAAATTGTCTAGCCACTGGGCTGGGATATCAGCAACCAAAGATAAGTCACACCTAGAAGTCTATTGTCCTTACTGTCACTACAGTTTAGCTGGTTATCTCTAAGAAGCTTGCGATAGAGCTTCAAATAAAAAAACTTGAGAATTCTGAAATGAATCGTTCTCTCCCCTGATGCCCACCTACAAACAATGACAACAACTCAGCCTATGGGATGAAACAGTTGATAAGATACTGAAAGCACTGTAGTATTGTATACAAGATGGCAACCACACCCCATCTTGTGAGAGAGCCACATCTGAATGAATGAGGGTCTCCAAAGGCAAGTGGGCGTTGACATTGGGCCACTTCAAGTCAACTGTAGTCAACACTCGATATGGATTGTGGAGCAGAGTGATAGAAAGATTGCCTACTTAGCTCATATATAAGTATGGTATCAGTAATAGGAATATTATTTTGCTGCAAGATTGTCATGAATTCAAGTAGACACCTATTTGATCCATTAATGGGATCACAATTTGTTGCATAAGTCACATGGATTCAGATCCATTAAAATCCAATTAATTGCCTTTTCACAATTGCCTTTTCAATAAAAAGAAGTATATGCTTCATGATTTTTGATTGGCTATTGGATTAGAGTGGGTTCAGATACATGTATGGTTTGTTAAAAATGTCTTTTGATATTGTAATTTTTATTAATTAGTTGTCTGTGAATCATATCACTATTTTATACTGCCAAGATGTAATCAAATTCAAATGGACTCAAATCACTTACTTTGAGTTTATAAAATAAAACTCCAACAATTGGTCACTTTTTGAACTTGATATATTGCATCCTATAATGAATTGAACTTGTATGTTGTTTTTGACCCATGGTTTTATTGATTTGCTTTTTCTCAAAACTGTGAAAATGTGACAATTTTCTATTAAATTCAGTGAACTAACTGGGGTTGAGCCCTAGTTGTCTGCTCTAGAAGTATATATAATAGTGTGGAACCCTGCCCCATGCCAACATCAGTAGTTATCTGGGTGTTATTTACAGTGTTTTAGCATGGCCTCTATATTATATGTTATTATTATATATTTCTTAGTGTAGATACCATAGTGTGCTGTGATTTAATTTGTTATTTAGAATTAATCTGATCCAAACTAAATCATCACATGATTGCACATGACTAGTGTGGACTTATATTCATGCTGTCAATTGTGCAAGTAAAACAACAATAAATATCAATTGCACTTCAACAATCTGTTCAATCATACTAGCAATTGGTTCTATGCTATGGGCAAAGACCCACTCAAAAGCTCTTTGCTAGTGAAGGAAGTCTGACATTCAAGAAGGAGTTGTTGAATGATATTTGATAGATTATTCTGCCACAGCTTGTGGACAAGGTAATTAGTGTTTGCACTAATATCAAATGTTCACTCAAGGATTGTTATAGGTTAACATTATCCCTATTCTTTGCATTGGATATGCCAACAATTCTCTTGACCTTGCAGTCAAGAACCTCACACTATCTGGTTGCAATTTGTTCCCCAACATTATCTCTATTGGAGCCTACAGTGATGTATCAATCTCACCTTATAAGTCCATTCTAGACAAGTTGAATCACTGTTTCACTCTCACTTTTGGTCAGAGTCAACCTGAACTGCAAGATGCATGTTTCAAGTTCAAGAAGAAGTCTAGCATACCAAAGATGTTGGATTCCAGAATTGCAGATGGTGTTATGGGTGAATCTGGTCTGAACACTATCATTATACTTATGTCTGCTAGGAAAGATCATTTGTTGGTCTTCAAGATGAGCAAGTGATTATTTGCTCATTTGCTCCATTAGAGTTACTCTGTCACCCTATTGCTCTGAGCTTTGGAGGCAAGCTCAGAAGCACTCCTAGCGCATTCTGAGTATGGTCAATGAAACCTTTTAGCCAGCTGAGCTTGTACCAATGGCTGCAAATACTGTTCTTGAGCAGAAGTCACCAAGCTTTCCCTTAAGCAATGCCTGCTGAAGACCAGCTGCTGTGCATGCTGTCATTCCTTGTTTAATAGCCTGGTGCTACAATGGCACTCATAATCCTCCACCCCTCCATCAATCAACCTGTCAAGCAAACAGGCAAGCACTCAATGGTGTGGTGTCCACCAGATTTCCATCCAAGGCAACATCCAAGGCAACCTTGTACCTCAAGGATTGTGCATTGCTGGAGACCACTATTGCTGCTTTCATTTGAATGTCAGAGCTGCCACTGGCCTTTTCAGGCCTTCTGCATTCCTTTTTTATATGCTCCATACGTTTTTGCCCCCTCAGACATCTGAAACTCAAAATAATTGAGGGATGTTCAAATTGATCCAACTAAGAATGGTGGATTAGATGAAGTTATTTGGGATAGTAAACAAATGCATGCTGGTGATTGCAAATGTGGTCATGATGTCAGTGTTTTCTAACTTACCTGCACTCCCATCTGTGAACCTTTCTTGCAGTACTATGAAGTGGTTGGACCTCTTGCCATTCATTTGCAACCTCCTTGATGAAAATCACCTCTGACCACTCTGACAAAACCATGCAAGCAGGATCAACAATACCTATTGGTGAACAGCATAATTGTTAATAAGAGCCATTGGGATGTTGAGGGTTCCAAGGGAGGAGTACTTGGCATTTGGTGGCAGCATGGGCAAAAATAAACAAGAGAAGGAACAGGAAATGAAGAAAGCTGCATTGAAGGAGCTCAATGTTGAATGAGAAGAAGCAAGAAAGTGTGTTCTGCTTGCCAACACCTCATTGTTTTGTGTCAAAATACAAAGCACAGGGCATGTTAAATACTTTATTACAACATCTACATATGCCCAGACCCAGCTATGGGACATTTGGAGCATCCTTGAAATCTTCCTGAAATCTCATATGAGACAATAGCTCTAGATCATAGGCATGGGTGACAAGTAGAGAAATATCTGAATAAGTGCTTGACTGCTTTTCAATGTATAAGTGATGGATTGGAATTATATCTAGCAAGAGCATTAACAGTATAAGCAATGTCAGGTCTTGTGCACTGAGCAAGATAGTTCAGTGATCCAACAGCAGAAGTATAAGGAACCTTGGACATAAAATCTGCTTTTTTAGATGTAGGGGTTTGGGCTTTCTGCAAGAGAAGTCCAGGAGCCATAGGTGTGGAGACAGGGTTGCAAGTATCAAAGCCATACAGCTTGAACAGGTCTAAGATATACTGATGCTGTGAGATGGACACAGAGTGGTTGGCTCTATCTCTTGCAATTTTAATGCCAAGGAGGAAGGAGGTAGGACCAAGGTCTCAAGCTTGAAGTGAGACTCCAAATCTCTGATAGTAGAGTCAATAGAGGATTGTGAATTGGAGGCAAGGGTAATATTATCAATAAAGATAGGAATGACAACAAACACCCCATCCTTGAGATAGATGTATACACTCCTGTCAGATTCTATCCTTTTGTAGTCTGGAGAAACTAGAGTGGCATGGAGTTTCTTATTCCATTGCCTAGCTGCCTGCTTGAGTCCATATAATGACTTGTTGAGTTTACAAACATAGGATGGATCAATCTTTTGAAAACCTGGAGGTTGTTTTATATAGATGTCTTCCTCCAAGTCACCATTCAGAAATGCAGAGGAAATATCAAGATGGTGGTCATGAATAGCAGCTACAGGGATCAGTCCCAACAGTTGGTATTCCTAACTACAAAGACTTAAGCAAGCACATACACTGGGGGAAAAACTGTGAGTAGATAAAGTCAGGAAGGAAGGAATGGGGATGATGCAGTGATCAAAGAGTGAGAAGAGTTAGAGCAGCAAGAAAAGGGTGACACTCTGAAAAACCAATAAAGCTATCAGAGGTCAGGGCCCATAACCTGTTGAATGAGGAGAAGCAAGGAAGAGTGTATTGAGTGAAGTAGATAGAGATTTGAGTAAAATCTCCCATCTTTATATACATGGAAACTGTGCACAGACCATCTAGTCATGTGCAATCATGTGATGATTTAGTTTGGATCAAATTAATTCTGAATCACAAACTAAATCACCACACACTATAGTATCTATACTAAGTAATGTATAATAGTAATATAAAGTGTAGAGACCATGCTAGAAAACTGTAAACAACAGAAACCTTCCAGCATCTCATATTCCTGTGGAGGCTCTTGAGCATATGGCTGTTAGAACTCAACATAAAAGAATATATCTCAGTCTCAAATAACTTGGCTATATATTAGTAGCAATACCTAAAAGAATATATTTACAGGAATCCTATAAGTCTCTAAAGTGTGGGATTGTGTAAACATTACTCACCTCAGTCTTGAATAACTTGACTGAGGTGCCTAGTACCATAGTTAGTCCTATAAACAAACAAAGGGGCAGTCAAAGCTGCACCCATTGCCAGAGGTCAAATATATGACCTTTTGAGCCCACAGTGGACACTCATAAGGAGGACTTGCAGTGTATGCTTTGCACTATGATCTGGTAGAGGTCAGAAAAATTGATGGCAGTTTGTGCTGCTATGTGGTAGAATAACATGGAAAAACTGCTGATCAAAGGTGGAATCAGGGGGAAAATGGTATAGGAAAAGTAGTTGAAAGAATGGAAATTCCACCAGGAGATGTAAATTATTTTGACTAACTGCTGCTATTTTTTT
>JABCKL010000190.1:0-15205 GCA_018851305.1 Calocybe cyanea
AAAAAAGCCATCCAAATGACTGAGAGATATTCAGCGTGCGACATTGTAATTGGTGAGGAGACGGACAATTTTTATCTGAAGTAAAGACGTACTGTAAAGCATTCAGTGTGTGAACACAAAGTCAGAGAGATATTCCGCTTACAGAGATTACTAGAGCCACTGCCACCGCACGATAAAAATATAAGTAGTGGCATAGCAGCATGCACAAAGGGAAGATTACCAGCTACTCGTTCCCGTTCCTGGCATGGGATATCAAAATTAGAAAAAAAGTTGAAATTCTTTGATGAACGAACTTGCCAGAACACCACATGACAGCACGGTCGATGAACTTTGACGACCTGGTAGCACAAAATATTAATCGACCAGCCACCAGCGGCGGGGCTTCTTACCTATACAGATCTGAGTAACGCTGATCATACCAGTCCCGGCTCAAATGAATTGTCATAACAATATCCTGGAGCGCGCCTGATAAGAGAGATTTTGAGCAATATCAAGTAATAGGAGTTGTTTGCCTCGTACCAGTAACAGAGATGGCGAGAATTTCCCATCTGTATACCATAAGGTGGTCAAGGATCCCAAGCGATTGAGTGATATGTATAGCAATCAAACCACAAAGTACAAGACGCGTGAGCAATAAGATGAGAAGCGCTAGGGCAGCTATTTTTTGCTGCCGGGCATGCCAGAGCCGGTAGATGTAGAAGGTCTACCATAGTCTCTGTAAGGATTTTTGGTAATATTGAAAATTTAGATATGCTACCATGACTAAGGCCACGCTGAGATAAGTGCAGACAAAAATCCCGGAGATAAGTGTTTTTGTATGAGTGTCATATAGAAAGCCGGGGAGATTGCCATAGAACGTGATGGCTAGACGATACAAAAAGCCTGAGCAGAAGAGTAGGTGCGCAAAATCTGACAGCCTGAACCGTTGGCATCAGACATAGTCTTATAAACGTTACAAGATTACCATAGAAGCGCAACCTACAATTCAAAGAGAGAGGGCGATGAGTCATGAGAAGGCCAAGCCCTTGTGGCATACATCATTCAATCAACTTACCAGAGTCCGAACAATGCACGGATCGCCGCTAAAGTCTTGGTAATAGAGATATGACTGGTGAAGAGTGGTTTAGAGTGAGCGACTATACCAGACGAACTTGCGACGAGCACTCATACTTGGACGGTCGTTATTCCAAAGAGGAAGCACCCAACAATATACCCAATCTCGCACGGGCCAATGCTGGTGCCAGTGTCCAAGTTCTCGAGATCCATGAAGGATAATAGAGGCTACAAAATAGAGGTGGTGGTCAAGTGGGGAAAGGATGGAGATTTAAGCACTAGTCGGTATGGCTTGAGATTTCTAACGAACGAGGATTTGGAGTGGAAGATATATATCGGCGATTGACCATTATTATTATGACACCAAACTTCGTGATGTTTCCATTATGATGGCCACAACTAGTACACGATCGAAAACTTGGGAATTCATAGCTATTTTATGGCAGCTATCTTTCGGTGGAATCTTTTGTTTCGGTGGGAACCCAAGAGTGCAGTAAGGTGTGATTCTATGATCCCACCAGGAAGATTTCAACTTCGCTGCACCAGATCGAGCGTTGAGTAGCTTAAGCTGTAAATTCAAGCAACGGACTTACCTAATAGGTACTAATCCCAGTGACACAGTTGATGAAATACCAAAGAACTGTCTGTTTTTTGTTGTGCCTTCTGTAAGCCCTCAATGTAAACCTATGGCACAACGCAAGGTATACAAACCCATTACGTAACGGGGACTCGTTTGCAAATGAAGGAACGTCGATGCACGCCACAGTATCGATTATGGTAGCATCATAAAATGTAACTTTGGTGAGTGTACTGCATAGCCCGCAGGATACTCCAGTAAGTTTCAACTGTATATATCCACTTGATGATTCCCATACAAATATAGTGCATACACATATAGGGAAGGAGAACCGGATGCTGGCATCCAGATGGCGAGTCGTCTGATGATCATGCATCGTCTTCCAGTTGGGGCCCGCATTGTGCATGCACCGCAGTCGGCATTTGCTCAGCAAGCGCCTCCCACTGGATGTAATTGGGGTGGGAAGTTTCTGCATGCTGACCATAGTAATTATACATGGCGGAAAGAGTGATCCGTAAATGAGTAACTTGAAAAAATGATGCATTTTAGCTGCGGCGCGTTGAAGTGATTTGCTACAACAAATCTCATTCTGAGTTTCCAGTGATTCTCATTGACAAAGTGCGCCATGCATCCAGGAATAACGGCTTCCTGTTCAGTATTAACTACATCCAAAGGCGGACTTGATCCGTGACTAGTTGGATTTTGTAAAATCAGTTAGTCATGCAGTACATGTCTTGTGTACAACTTCTTAGACGTATAAATGGAGATGAAATCACTTTCAAGATGGCTGGCCGACTCTTCGTGCCCCAAAAATGAACTACTTCACCTTTAACAGGCTCGATTCTCAACATGGGATACTCTCTCCATTAAAGCACGAGTTGGTGGAGTCATTACTTATACAAGTCGCCGGTGTAATACTGCCACGCCAATGTTGAAAGGATTCACAGCGGAGGAGTTCAAGTTCATCACGATGGTGATAGAGAAGACTAGACGGTGCTACGTATCAAGATAGATCTTAAATCTGGATTGGTACAGAACACGAGGTGGGCTGTTGTTATAAATCACTTTCCAAAGCGAAGCTGGCAGGTGCAGAGCTCACAGGCCTATGATAAGCACAGGCCCATCTCTATCTCTATATCTCTATAATAAAAGAGAAAACATTTTTTCACCATTCGGGAAGAAGACAAACACTGGTTCTCATTGGGTCTTGATCACATGGATTGAGCCCATCATCTTTAATAGGAAGGAGACAAACGGAAGGCAGTAACCGAGATCCGAAGTTTGATTCCGAACAAACATCGCCGCTCCGAGTTCGCCATACTGTATTTCTAGACGTGTCGCCCTTTCACATCTCTCCCCTGCTACCTCCTGGCTGGATACTGTGGAAGGAACACTGTGTCACCCATCCCTCACCCAGACCTCCTCTCCGAGACCAAATCTTCCACGACAGCAACCTACCTTTCATTGACCATACAAGACTCAGACCCTTCTTTCCTTCTATGTGCCAGCAACAATCCGTCCACCCTCTTCGGCATATACGATGACCCTTCAACCGAGCTCCGGCCCACTGTTTCCGATTATTGAGTGGTCTAGGCGGGCTTCCTCTATCTCCACCATTACAAAAGGAGAGGAGGAGACTGAGGAAGAAGAGCTGGGTGTGGGCAGGGGTATCAAGCTTTCAGTTATTACAACTCCTAGAGACGTGTCACCGAGGCACACCACTATCACAGCGCTCTCGATAGCGGGTAGATTTACTTCGTTTCCAGTAAAGCTGTTCAATGATGGGGTCGATTTGAGTTCGTAGCTCCGCAGCCGAAGGTTCGCCAGAACTAAGATGCACAATAGGGCACGATGAAAACCCGATTTTTGCGGACGACGACGAAGTAATCTTGCGTCGCCGGATCGAACTTCTTGGCGAAATCTGGAGGTGTAGCGGGGATGCGAGGAATGCGGGGAGCCATCTGTACGAGTCCATGGAAAGCTGGATTTCACGTACTCCGTCGGGCTCAAGGGCTACCATCTCTACCATATGACGGAACAGCAACATAGCCTTGACAAGCTTGGCCGCTGCACTGGGGCCTTTCTTCCGCTGTCGATCGACTACATGGACGAAGAAGTATCTGACGTACACAATAAAGGGGTCCCGGTATGCCATGTATGCCATGTTGTTTCACCACTCAATGAGCTAGTTATCACCGACCTTGTCCGCGCCTTCATGGAGGCGCCTTTGAAGTATAGCGGAAAATAAAGAGTCTAGGAAAGCGCTTGCTACGGATTTCGTGTGTGCCAGCTGTTCAGGTGTAAGCAATGGCTCGACTGTCTCGGTGTATTTTGTTATCATTGAGGAGAGTGTGGGTATAGGTAAAGGAGGTATCGCATCATTGGCGGTGCACTTGAATCTTCCGGGTGTATGGATCTCCTGACGACTGGTGAACAACGGATAGGACGATGACGAGTAAGTGGTGATCCTAGACGGAACACACTATACTCACGGACCTGAGCCTTGTCGGCAAGTTTTGCATTTATGTTGAGTTTCCGGCGTCGGCTGATCAACGTTCCGACAGCCACTCGGATTTGTAGCAGATATTATTCCAAAACTTCCCCGGCGAGTTTAGGTGAGTAGATGGTGTGGATAGCATAATAAGCACGCTGTCACCCCGTTTTGCTAAATCTGCCAGTCAGGGCTACGGGCATCTCCATCTCACGCTATAATATAATATTACCCTTTGCTCCTCTCTTTCTGACATGATGCCTGAACGAAGCAATACACCTCATGACATAACCTGTCATCAACCTGGAAAAGCTAGAAGTGTAATATAAATTTTCCTCTTCTGATCAAAGCTCTTTTGCCTCAGATCTATACAGTGGTTAAAGATGTGCTAACTTAAGGTAGTATACCCTAGCTTTCATAGAGGTTCATTAAATCTGTGAAAATAGAAGAAACTTGTCGAAAACGGCAAGAACGGAAGCCCTCTTCGTGAATTCCGAGGCATTGTAGCTGACAACCAGAGCATTGAATAAGTGACCGCGATTATAATGACGACCTCAGTATATTTTCAGCCTTGAAAGCTCTCCGTATCAGGTCGGTCGAGAACTGGCATACCAACTAGAGCAGCCCTTTACATAAAAACAGCTACAATTTGCCCGAATATTTAGTATTTTTCCTTTTGAACACCATTTTATACGCAACCACGAACGTGGCTAATTCCATTCCATAGGGGATCGGTGTGGGATCGGTGATGCCCGATTCGTCTCTGTATCAAGACTATTTACTCCCACAACGTACGTGTATATTCTAATCGGTATCTCATTATCTGTTTTTTTGCATTTGCTTAGTGGGGTGACATTGATACATTTTCGCCCTATCGCCGTCATTCTTAAGAGAGACGTAGTCTAACGTACGAAACCTTGACGCAGGGAAACCTGCTAGATTAATAACCCGAACAGCTGGTCGTTGTACTTAGGTGGACACATTTGACAAGATCGCACCCGGGCGCTGTGGTAGTACGTGATAACCATCAGATACCAACACACTTCTGGAATTCGGCGTAATATCGTTCGCTTACCAGTCCAGTTGTTACTAGACATGCCAGCTATATTGTCGACATCGAATGTTGTCAACTCTACAAAAACGCTTACTCCCATTCGTATGCGATGACCTCGACATTAGACGCTCTTCCCAACACCTCCCAAGCTTTTGGAGCCCGGAAGGATGACGCAGCTCCGCTCCTCAGGCTACCGTATGGCCCTCAACTATCAAGCGACTTGACCAACGACACGACGTCTGATTTACCTATAGCGACACCAGTCCAGATCTTTGTGCGCAATCATAAATGGACCTAACACAACAAATCTACGATTCTTCTGCGTAAACAAAAAGAATTCCACTCGGAGCAGCACCATGCATCTCCTGTCATCACGACAGGTCCCGAGTTAGAGAGTAAACAGGGGTTGCCATTCTAATGCTTGCGAACAGACTTGCAACATGCTGCCGAGCGCGATAATTGACAGCCGATCATCATGATCATGAAGACTCGAAACCGTGTCACTATGTCACGTCGGTACTTTCTTGGCTACTGTAATGGATTGAATGAAAATCAAGACAGCATAGACAGACATCAATAAGTGAATATTTATCATAGGATTTGTGTCTTCCTCTCTTTCACATACATCTGGCGCGCTAAGAGCATGATGAGCGAGCCAGCGTGCATAAGGATCTATCGATGCAAATAAGTCTAGCTCATGTATTGGTCGAAGGAGTATAAAAGCATACGGCGTTGAAGACGATTGCTCTCCACCATAAGAACTTGCTTCCAAGAAGTGCTCCGCTGATGGGGTTTCCAACGAGAACCCCAAATCCTCCACAGGCAAATCCGAGGCCAATTCTTAATCTGTGACATTCGGGGCATGAACAACGTAATGGAGCAAAAAGCGGTGGACCACACTAACCCATACTCGCTGGGATCACGACATAAACTCGCAAGCGTGGGGCTGGAGAGGGCCAAATCTAGCGAAGTCTGCCACATTAACGGTCCAAATAAGCACCAAGGAAAGCTACATACAGCCGCCAGAGAATATGCCATACAGTATGCAAAATACAATTATTGAAGCCTGGGATTTCAGTCCGAACATAGCGAACGTAAGGATAGCAGACCCAAGACTGGTTAGGATGTTCATGTTGACCGGACCAAACCTGTCACCTAGGTGAGCCAGTAAAGTCCTCCCAATGATCGAAGATGCGTTCAAGAGCGCTAGCTGCAGACGATGGTGGGTTGGAGTCGATATGAATAACAGGGACGCTTGCGTACCATGTAGAACGCAGTGTTCTGATTAACTCCGTGAAGAATAGAATACAATTGAATATAGAAATCTTAACCGGAGGTCAGCGTGCTCGATTGTCCGGTTCAACTGAAGTAGTCTACATACAAGGGAAAAAGATGCCGATATTGATGGGAATGCCACTGGCTCATGTATACATTAAAGCGAAACTCAGAAAAAAATCGAGAGACTACTCACGTCCACATAGAAATCGTGAATGGTATATCTTTCAGGACAGACTTGACGTCTGCTTTCGGTTTCAAAGCGATTGTATGTGATGGATTTTCACTCATCAGGACATTGCTGAGAGTAAGGAGACCGAGTACGACGAACGCAGAAGCCCGCACGCCCCATTCAAAACCCACGGAACTCTTGTTGAACAATTGATTGAGCATAATTGGGAACACAATGCCGCCAACCGCGGTACCTGCAATGTGACTGGTAGATAATAATTTTGAACAGACATCGAAAATCGATCTACCAGTAGCAACAAATCCCATAGCTAGGGCTCGTCTCTTCTGCCAGTATTGCGCCTGGATGGCCAGACACGGAAGGTAAATGAGACCAGAACCAATGCCCACGCCAAGTCCCTGCGAGAGAAAGATCTGATAATATTTATCATGGTGCGCCAGTGACACCATGAAAAGGCTAGAAGACATTTAGTCAGACAAACGCGTCAAGTTCAAAGAAAGCGTAGACAGACGAGAATACGTGGAGCAGCGTGCCAATTAGGAGGGTGGGACGAAAATGTCCCGAATCCAATAATTTACCGCCTATCAAACCTGCAAACAATAAGAAGAAAAGTTGGCACGAGCCTATCCAGCTGATTCGCGAGGGTGAAGCAAGGCCGGCACGAGTATAGACATCTTGGTAGACTCCAAATGAATTTGCATATCCGAATGTCGCAGTAATACCAAAGAATCTGGGTGGGCAGCTGGTAAGCATGAGGTTGGCGCATGGGCAAGGGTTTGACTGACCCGCCAACAAGGGTTGCCCATGCTCGGGGAGAGTTGTTGAAGGACGAGCCATTGGAGTCAATGGAATGATTATTTATTAGTTGTTGAGTATTTTTTTCTGGCGTATTGGATGCTTCCAGAGAGGATGGCTGAGAGCTTTGCATCTCAAGCAGCGAGGAGTGTCGAATGTAAGGGGCGGCTACGTTTTACCTGTTTCGAGTGAATAACTGTATGGAAGCTGTCCATCTCTCGGGATCTTCTTGGGTTTAATAGCGCTCTGGGATACCTGTGTCTTCTTTCGTCACGGGGTAGGGTATCGTTAACTGATGTGCCGCTCCAAGTTCTCGCACATTCGTAAAAATAACTTATCAGTGTCACACCTCATGGTAATTGATCATTTCTTCCTTCCCTCGCTTGCGTTCAGCCGAGCAAGCCATTCAAGACAAGTAACTCGGCTCGAACAATGTAGACCTCGCCTATGGCATTTTGACGAAGTGGAATAGAAAGTGCCGAGGTCTAAAAGACATTATTGGTGTCTTGTTGGTCGTTGTTATCCAACTTATGATGCGTGTGAACCCGATGCTCAACACCATTTGCACGTTGAGTTGGTAGCGTAGGGACTTGATAATCTATCACAACGGCCGAAGCGAATGATCCATACTCTCAAGAGTTGGTTCTGTTGAGAATCGTCTGCTGCCATTGCACCGTTGCTGTCCATATTGTGTATTGACAGAACAGACATGAGGCTATTGCTGTCTGAGTGGTTCACCCTACCTCGCTGTTGAGAATTTCGTGGTCTCATTGATCAAGTTCGGATGAGATCATGAGACAGATCGAAGCTACCTGATGAAAAATACCCCAGTTCTCCCACACCAAGCTTCGGAGCCTCACTCACTACATCGAGGCTTACTTGTTTCGTCGATTCCAAATCGTGTAGCGCGCTTCTCTTGGGAAAAAAGGTTTGTTTATGGAAGTGAAGAATAGCAGATCAAATGTTTCCGTAAGAACGCCTGACAGCCTACTGGACAATGTCGTGAGAATGGAAGATGTTGATGTAAATAAAAGAGCTTCAACCCCTAACGCAGTGTACGTGTCGCGCCAGATGGTCGGTATGATTTCAGTCCCTATTTCTGTACCTAGTGAAACATCTACTTGACGAACATCATAATGCCTTATGATTGGGGTATGGTATGATGAGGCAAGGAAGCTCTAAGAAGAATTGGATATTATGGGCTGTGTTGCGGACGTTCGTTGCTGTGGCTTTAGAGATGATTTTTTATCATTTGATGCTCCAACTAGTCCTAACATGCAGCGGTGCTGAGCATGCCTTTTGGTAATGTGTTGGATCCGTAAGCCATACAATATCTCGTTTCATATTATGTCAATCAATCTTTCATCGCCTCTATCTGATCTACTAACACACTTTAAGTAACTAAAGTTTGGGTGCCAGCTCCTGAGGTTTGATTTGCATACTGTCTTGCCGATCAGAGGAATTTGAGTCCATGACAACTTCGACAGAGACTGTATCTGCCCCCTGTAAAAGGACAATAGCTGAGTGCTCAGAATGTAAAATGGTGAGATTGCTGACCTTTCCAACAACTGGATCAATTACGGAGTGAAATTGAGGCCGGACATTGGAACCTTGGGTTGCATTCAGATTCCTCAGGGTGTTCCTGGCGTTTAATCTACAACGGCGTCAACTCTCGCCAAATTTGGACCAAGCAGAAAATGTTCACGATACTAATAGCGAATTGGCGAAAACTGTTGTGCGAATTCAGTTAGCAGACACAATAGTCGGTTACATCTATTCGGCGCACATCTTGACATGGGGATGTAAAAAGCTGCCCAAACGACTAAAGATGTTATCTGTCGTTAAATATAAGATACAACTTGAATAGGAGACGCACGGTTTTTGCTTGATGTAAGGGCATACTATCGAGTAGTTAGAGCGTGAAAATAGAGACTCGAGGCAATATTATTCTCACACTGCCAACAACGGCTACTGCAATCATGCTTAAAGACTGAGGTTTCAGGAATAGTATAATGCCTAGTCTTGATTATAAAATCACCAGCTACTCAGTCCAGTTCCTAGGGCAATCAACTAATCTGGTACTAAATGACAGAAATTCTGCTTACCGGCACACCACATAACGAGCTTGTCTGTGAATGTCGATGATCTTCAAGATTGATATGTGAGGTCCAACCAATCTTTGGACAGATTATCTCTCACTGATAAAGTTCCGAGCCGCGTTGATCATACCAATCAACGCAAAGGGCAAAACTTATGATAACATCCACAGCTGCAGCTGTAGAGCAAAAACGTCGAAATCACCGATCTATCATGAGCTATAGACGTACCGATGATAAAGGTCGTAAGAAGAAAAGGTCTGTATTTTGAAAGAAACTCTAGAGCTGTGTGTGATTGCGCAGATCGAACGACCACCAGAGTCCAGAGAACAAGTCGTGCAATTGTTAAGACTGACAGAAAGGCAGCAATAAGTTTTTGCTTCCGAGCGTACCAGAGCCTGTAGGTGTAAAACCCCTGTCAAGACCATCAACCTGATAAATGTAGATAAAGCATTGAACGGGTTACAGTGACCATAAAAACTGTTGCGCCAGGGAAAAGAAAGGCCCCGCTGATGACAATTGGCACACGGTAATCGGTGAAAATGACCAGAAGTTTGGCATGAAATGAGATAAGCATTAGGTACAGTCCGTAGGTCCAAACTATCCCGTGTGCAAGCTCACAGAGCCTCGCAGAAAAAGAAGGATAAGATAACCTGTTGAATCAATTATTTCGCGAGCGTACCACACGACCGCAACCTGGTGAAAATATGAGAATAAATAAAGCTATCAGTGTCAGTAAATAGCCTACCAGTATCCGTATAGCACGCGGATCATTACTAAAATCTTGGTAATAGCGGTATGTCTGGGAGGTGGAGTCAATGATGGTAACGCAATCGGGACCAAGAGCATTACTTGGAGGGTAATCAAACCAAAAGCAAAACATGCTACAAAGTAACCGATTTCAAGAGGGCCCGCGATGGCATTTATATTGTCAAAATCAAAAGTCATAGGAGTGAAATGCGACGTGCTGAGCGAGGTGACCAGCGTAGTTAGGAAGAAGAATAGGTTACCTCAAAAGTACTGTCAATACATCAGAGTGTAGCTTCAAATACTCGTCGCCAGGTTTATCGCTAAACTCCATCAATAAAAGATATTGCAATTGGGAAGATATTCCCTTAAAAATGACGGAGATATCAGTAAAGAAACAAGTATAGTCGGCTCCACATGTTGATGAAATGAAATCTTTTTCAGGGCTTGCGAAAATCGGTCATGTTTAGGTGTGATGTGATCCCTTGAGAATCAGGTAGTTGTGGTCTTGCATCTGATCGGGTTGAGTAGAACTTGACGCACCGACAGTTATTATTAGAAATCGGGACTCAAGGGAAAAGCAATGCTCAAACTTGGCACCTCAGTGCAAATACTTGGACCACCTGAATACTTTCGTTACTCCGGGGTCAGTATGTGTGTGGTACTTTGAAGGATGAACTGCCCCTATTGTGGCGCATTGTGATGATCGTACTCAGCGATTGTTTGGTTTCATTTACTTCCGTAGGAAAGGGCGGCCGGTCGACTCCAATACTCCCACTTACGTTAGTCCGTGAGTCACATTCCTATCAGAAAATACATAAATGGCCAGCAGGTTCTCAAGCCATGACCAAAAACAAAGCAGTTGTTCTCGCCCTTCTGGATACGAAGCAATGATAACAATCGTACATACGTTAAGCCAATTTCAACAAATCATCATGTCAACAATTAGTCACTACAGTAGTCATACGATAACCCCGGCTGCTGTCTTTTTCTTCCGATATACATCACCTGATAACTAATTCCGGACATAGACTTCGTCAAGGCTCACCAGCTGGCAAGGTCAATAGTTGATGGCACGCTGTCTTTCTTCCTTGTGTATTGACCAGCCTTTCCTTATCACGAACATTTTCTGTGATCATACCGCTATGCTTTATGGTAATGAAAAGGTAGAGGCTCGAACAAAACTTGCTTTTGTGCGAGCATCTACCTATTCATGGGCTGGTGCTTGCGCTTGCGCAGGAGGGATACGCTTGGGAGGTTTCTGGCTCCTCGACCAAAGGTGGCGGTATCGTCTTTCTATCAATCTATCAACAGGCAATGTACTAGGGAGAGGCTGGGGTTGTCCTGGAAATCGTACGAGGTTTAGCCCCAAGCTTGTCAACAGCTGGCCCGAAATCTGGACGATCAGAAGCAGCCAATAGCGTCTGCCCGCGCATTCGCATTTGTTTCCTTTTGGCTCCGAGTGATTTGAATGGTAAAGGTATTTAG
The DNA here is from genome assembly GCA_018851305.1 of Calocybe cyanea. Taxonomy (NCBI): domain Eukaryota; kingdom Fungi; phylum Basidiomycota; class Agaricomycetes; order Agaricales; family Lyophyllaceae; genus Calocybe; species Calocybe cyanea. The sequence continues at coordinate 11,767 of JABCKL010000190.1, forward strand.
CTACTGTGCAATGGAGGCAGTTCTCGGATTATGGATCAGAAAAAATCACGCTTGTGAACGAGTAAAAGTCTCAAGACTATCAATAATATTCGAAAAACTTGTTCTAAGGAAACCGCATATGCAGGGACTACAATACCCTGCAACTATAACAAAGCGTAAGGCCGTCCAACTCATGAGGCTTCGCTACTTCGGTAGCGAACATACATCCACCCTTTTTGTCCTCATTTCCACTCAATAATAACACCATCCGTATGTAGATGTAGACTAGGAAGAGCAAAGAACGAGATCCAATGAGACGTCACGGACTTGTGAATTGACGATGAAGGTGGCTGCATGAAACCACTTTTGCGTTGCTTCTATACATCGAGCTGCCATCATCAAGCCACACTGTCACCGGTGAAACCCCCGAGTGTGGTCAAGCCAGTGAGCATACAGCCCAAACACAGTAGGTCGTTTCAGAAACGCCTCAAATTATCTTGATATTCGCTCACGCTGTCACGATCTCTACATGACGATTCTCCGCATTTTCCAGACCCAAGCTCGAGCTTATGAAGCTGATCTAGTCCTGCGCTGCAGAATACGGGTTGTCTGCTTATGGTATTCGACCACGTTAGACACAAATAAATGGGTGGCATAGAACTTAACGCTATCTGTACATGATTCTTCCACCATGGTTATGCACCCTTCCGCCCATTCAAGCCAAACAGTGCACTTTTAGTTTCGTCGGGCTACCATTACAAGTCAGAGATTCACAGTCAAAGTAAAAGTTCATCATGATGCTGATGGGAGTTACGGAGCAGCCGTGGGATCGGGCGTACATGTACTGGAAAAGATGTCAGGTCACGAGGCTGGGGTTTTCAAGTTGCGATGAAGCGAATCGAAAATAGATATCTGCTCACCCTTCATCACCATCAAGAGCAGGCCCCACATATGCTATGTGAGAATTCTTTTGGCACTCTTGCACGCGTTATAATCAAATCACATACGGCATCCGTCATGTGGCAGTCCGAGTCAACTGGTATAGTTTGTACAGAGCGCTGCTGATCGACTGATTCTGCAGCAGATAGATCAATTGTCGAGAAGCTATGTCACTATTACTGGATCATAGCCATCATTGGCTGGGTCATATAACATTGCAGATATCCACCCACACATCAGACTTGCCCCATGCCAGTGAACTCTGACGCTGAGACGTTTTCGGCACCAACCCTCGTGGCATCGGCCATTTCTACTTTTTTACTTGGGTTTACAACAATGCAGGTATGTCAGCTCGTTTATTGTGAATCCCATACACCCAACACTCGCAATCAGACATATACATACTACAGGACGTTCAGTAAAGATCGTCGATTGTTAAAGATATTCGTGAGCATGCGTTTCTCATGACGAGTAATAAGATTGAAGTTAACTAGCAAGGAACAAGGTTGGTATGACATGGTGCGCCATTCTTGCAAATGGGATACAATCCATTCAGTTGTGTACTCAGGGTTATGGGGGTGATAAATGCAATTTTTGCTTCCCAGATGGTTTATCGCTATACTGTTACAATGTTTGCGGAGGAGTCACTTCTCAAGCAATCTTTACCCTCCAGTCTTGGACTTTTCTTTCTCACAGCTTCGCTCGTTGCGGTGTTCGTCCAAGTGAGTTTCCAACAAGCGGAATATCTTTCCGCATAAGATCAAATTTTGGACCTTTAGGCGTACTACACTTATCGCTCGTGGCTCATCTCCAAACATACCATTTCTTCGTCTATTATCATGGTCCTGATCATACTCCGCATTGCACCTGTGGGAGTTGCGGTAAACGCCATCTTCAAGGCTGACCAATTTTTCGGTTTCGTGGCAAATCACGAAGTGCCACTGCTTTTGGTGTGGGTTTTAGGTATGGCAACCAACCAAGCATGTCACCATTGTACTTAAAGAGTTCAGGAGCTGCAACGGACGTCATTATTACTCTGAACTTATGTTATAATCTCTATCGCCATTCTTCCCCATTTCCGCAGTACGTGAACTCCGAAGTTACTTCCCCGAATCAGTGCCCAATACCATTCATTAGGACATCAAAAATGCTCAATAACATAATAACTTGGGTCATTGGTAAATGCGATGACTATTCCCTTAGTGTTACATTAACGTGCTCTGCCTTATCAAGCCACAGGAATCCTCAATAGGTTGATTGACCTCTCATTTAATGTCCTTGCCAGTCACTAATGACATGGTTTTAGCATCATGGCCATGGTGACATTGGTATCGGTACGTGGCATTCGATATTACAAGTCCTTCGTCTCACTATCTTTACATTCAAGTTTGGGACCATGCGGCACAAGAATGGTACATACAATCACCTATACCTAGATACTTCTGTCTGAACGACTTGACAGCCACATGGCTTGCTTTAAATATCGTCAGCCCAAGACGTGGGTCCACTTGTTTGGCTTGGTACTTCGAACTGACATTCACGTATGGGTCTAGTTTATTACATCTCAATGATGGTCTCGTAAGAGAGTTTACACTTCCAACAGCTAGTCTACCGCGCTCATATAAGACATTTCTAGTTTAAACAATAGACGTCATACACGTGCGCCGACGCAAGCGTTTACCGAATTGCAAGGATTGCCCCGGCCCCCGGATAGATTGCGGGATAGCATCTCTTTCGATAGGAGTATCCCTGATGTAGGTTCACATCTTGTTTCACAAGTTAGACGTTCACATCGTCCTTAGACGCAAGAGGGTATCCTCACTGTACAAGTCAATGTTGTGAAAGAGATCAACGCAGTGGATGCGTAACTCACTTGATGCACAACCAAATCTTGCATTTATTATGGCATTATATTTATGTTCAGCAGAAGCTGTCATGCTTGTCGATGTATCCGTCTTATTATCACTGTATAATTCACGAGGTATGATATGGTCAATACCGTTCGCGGACATGTGAGAGTTGTTACAAATCTTCATTCAACCTGTTGGCGATATCTGCATGAAGTGCAAGAGTACGAGCCATGTCCAATAAACAGTTTAATGAGAAGTACTGGTCGAGAAAGCCTCTGTACGTACCAAAAGATTATGGTCACATGTGCCTAGGTAGTGTTTGTTCATATAGAAAAGGTCGATTTATTATTACCAAGTGATCCTGCCAACGGCGGATTATAAAAACAGTAAAGACAGGCGTGAATAAATAAAAGACAGATTTAAAGAGTGACGGCGGGTATGAACGTATATGTCGTACTACAGGTATTGCGTCTTCTTCTCTTTGACATACATCTGGCGTGCGAAGACCATGAAGACTACAGCGACAAGCATTATAATCTGTTGCATCAAGGCTGAATTCAATCTAGGCTGCGCGTTATGTATAAACTTACTCCGTTGAACACAACGGCCCTCCACCACAAGAACTCGCTTCCCAGAAGGGCTCCACTGATTGGATTTCCAATGAGTGTTCC
>JABCKL010000191.1:0-15158 GCA_018851305.1 Calocybe cyanea
AACAGCGATGTTCAATACCGCGGATTCAGAAATAATATCGGGCTTCTAACCCTGTTGGCCGGTCTATACCTCTTTCTGAAATTCCTTTACCTTTGGGGAATCGTCAACAAACCACGAATACGTCAATCTGCGTCTGAGGCCCCAACCTCAACCTCGATTTTAAACTCCTCGTCTTCAACCACCACCACACCGGAAGAAAACAATCATCAAGTCGTCGTGCGCTATAACCTCTTCTTCTCCATCCTATTCATCGTTGGTTTGCACTGCGTGGGCATCTTCAAAATCCTTGTTATCCTCGCGGCCAACTTTCTTCTTGCCAATCTATCCTCATCCGAATCACGCAAAATCTGGCTCGCTCTAATCTGAGTGTTCAATATTGCGGTTCTATTCGCTAACGAAAGGTACGAGGGGTATCGGTTTGAAAACATTTCCTTGTCGTTAGCTATACTCGTACGTGAGCTACTCCTTTTTTTAGGCGTATCAGAATTCGGAAATAACCTCCTGTTAGGACTCTTATCAAGGGGTCTATCCACGATCTCTACGGTGCTGCATGCCTAGCTGCTCTAATATCGATTTTAGAGAAACACTTGGCCCAGCCCAGCCCAGCCACAGAGACTGATGATCACATCAAAGAAGCCATGATCATTCTCTTTGGTCGCGTAGCTCGCTATTTGGACCCGACGGACCATGGCATATCCGGGATCGTAGACCGGCTTGTCAAGGCATTGAAGACTCCATCCTTCCGCTCCTCTTAGCATTGTTCAGAGACTCTACAGCCGATGTAAGAGACGCCACTCAGGACGCCGCACGCATCATCATAGGTAACATGTCAGGATATGGTGTTAAACTTATCCTTCCTACCCTGCTCGAAGGGTTGGATGAGAAACAGTGGCGGACAAAAAAGGGTTTGATTGAACTTTGGGCATGCTGGCGTATTGCTCACCACGCCAGCTCTCTATATCTTCGCCTATCGTCATACCTCGACTTACAGGCGTCCTGGGTGATTCTTACGCACAAGTTCGTGCTGCTGCTAATAGGAGTTCCAAACAGTTTGGCGAGGTGATCAGCAACCCCGAAATCCAATTTTTAGTGCCTGTCCTTTTGAAGGCGCTAGTTGACCCCGCAAAAACTTCCAATGCACTGTCCTCTCTGTTAAAGACCTCATTCATGCACTACATCAATCACTCTTCCCTTGCATTAGTAAGTCCGTCTCTCAAAATTTGTTCACTTGATATGATGAATGTTTGCAGGTTGTGCCAGTTCCCGAACGAGGGCTACGAGAGCATGGCACCGATATCAAAAAGAAAGCTGCACAAATCGTTGGGAATTTAGCCTCTGTCACTGATTAGACTTGGTCCCCTACCTTTTGGATCTTCTTCCCATGGTGCATCAAGTTCTCGTTGACCCCGTTCCTGAATCCCAGGCCACTGCCGCCAAAGTCTTAGGGACTTTGGTTGAGCATCTAGGGGAGCTACATTTCCCTGATCTAGTGCCAGGTTTATTGCGGACGCTAAAAACTGATACCTCTGGAGTGGATCGTCAAGGCGCCGCTCAGGGTCTCAGCAAAGTTCTTTCCGGCCTTGGAATGGAAAGACTCGAGGGACTTCTTCCCGATATCCTTGCAAACGCTCGGTTGCCGTGAGCAACAGTGCAAGAAGGGCTTATGTCTCTGCTCGTGTACTTACCAGCAATGTTTGGCACTCGCTTCCAGCCACATCTGCCAAAAATTGTATCACCAATCCTTAGCGGTCTATCTGATAGCGAAGAATATGACAGAGAAGCTGCCATGCGTGCCGGACGAATGTTTGTCAATAACTACTCGATAAAAGCCATCGATTTGCTTCTACCTGAGCTTGAACGAGGAATGTTCGATCCAGATTGGTGAATCCGAGTATGTACCATATTGAGGTCTCACTTATTAGCACTAATGTTCGCCACTAGCAATCGTCGGTTACTCTGGTGGGAGAACTTCTGTTCAAAGTCTCTGGAATCTCCAGCAAAACCACCGAACATGATGAAGAAGTTGTTGTAGAAGCGACGACAGCCAAAACTTCACGTCGCGCTTTTGTTGAGGTGCTTGGTCCAGAAAGACGTGATCGTATTCTCGCAGCACTGTACCTTGTTTGCCAAGATGGTGTCGTAGTCGTTCGCCAAACATCAATTCAAATATGGAAGGCTCTTGTCCACAACACACCATGCACTGGTTAGTCCTCTCCCTCATCCTCACGTTGAGTGCAGAAATAACGTCTTGACCATCACAGTTCGAAATACTTCCAGAGCTCATTAATCAAACCATCTTCCTACTCTCAGGAGTTGAGTTTGAGCAACGCGAGGTATCTCTACTCTTCCCCAACAATAGCATTGATTAGATATCTTTCACTCCAGATGGCTGAACGGACTACCATGGAGCTCAGCTGCAAATTCGGAGAAAAGATTCTGAACGATATAATGCCGATTTTGAAAGACAAGTCGACTTCTTCAGATTCTCGTTCTTGGGAAGACGTTTGTTTGATGCCGGGTGAAATAATGTAGGATCTCCTCAACATACTCGCGCAAGGTCTGACACATGCCATCAGGTAAAGCACGACTGATTCACAACGAGAGGGTCACGAAGACGAGATCATATCCATAGTCTGCATCTCATTGATGGATGACAAGGCCAATGTCCGCGCAGCAGCAGCGAAAGCATTTGGCGTCCTACAGGAACATATCGAAGCTCGAGCCATTAATCAGACAATTCCCACTCTCCTGGAAGCAATTCGACAGCCTGAAAAAGGCATTGGCACCGCTCTACAGGCTCTGCGCGAAGTCATGAGTGTAAGTTGCTTCTATCGAGCGATTTAAACCTGGGTTTATCTATCGTTCCAGGTACGGGCATCGACAGTGTTCCCAGTCCCGATACCTACATTAACGGCTCTGCCGATGACTGCCTTCAATGCTCGCGCTCTTACATCTCTCGTGACAGTAGCGGGGGACGCTTTGAATAAACATTTGACAGTCATCTTGAATGCCCTTGTCAAAACATTTGAAGATGACAGCTCGGACGAAGATATACGATCTGCTTTGGATGAGACAACCCGTTCAGACTTTTCCGCCGTTGGTGACGCTGAAGGTCTCCACACTCTTGTGTTGGTTCTTCTCGGGTGGTGCGTGGTCTGATGGCGTGTATTGACATCAAATACCTGAAAGTTGTGTCTAGGGTTAATAATGAGTCCCCCAAACGGCGCGCCAGCACGTGTAGTTTGTTTTCCGCTTTCTGCGATGAGTCTGAGTTGGATTTCTCTCTATCGGGTTGACTGGGTACAACAGCTGGTATTGTCCCTAAAGGATTGTCAGCTGGAAGTGCGCACTGCAGCTCTGGAAACACCCGACGTTTTTGTCAAGTCAATTCCCAAAGAAGAGCTGGAGTCATTGGAAACAAAAGGCCTTCAATTGCATGTTTGTCTCGCGAAGTGCGGGACTATCTTAGGGAGATGGAAACGAAACTCTAGAGGGGCTGTTTTAACCATCGCCGAGAACTGCAAGCTTCTTACGTCACTCAGCTTAGCTTCGAATACCTAACTCAAACCTGGAGTAACCGCTGCGTCCTCCCGGAAGGAAGACTGCATAACTCTTGACAGTCTCCGACCACTTTTCAAGTGCTCCAAGCTTACTTCGCTGGAGATTCTCCACCATAACCCTATGAAACTGCAGTTTGCCGACGTTGAAGAGATTGCGAAGGTGTGGCTGAACATCGAATAAATGGACCTTAATCATTGGCCAGGATTTCTGCGGGACTCGGACCTAACTCCCAGAGCTCCTCTCCCGTGTGCGCGCCACTGTCCCAAACTCCATACACTCGGTTTGTTTCTCGACACAACTACTCAAGATCTCGAACTCTTATTGAAGGACACCAATGTTCATCCGCCTTTCCGCGCGCTCCGGCACCTTAAATTTGGCGCTTCATTCATCATGCAAGAAGGGATGTCACATTGTTTCTCAGCCAAATTTTCCCATTAGGATGCACTGTTGAGGGCGAGGACCTCTTTGTTGAGGTTGAGGCTGAGGAAGACGAAGGGTATGATTGATGGCAAAAGGTCAACAAGCTTCTTCCGTTGGTGACGAAATTAAGGATGGAAGAAAGAAAGCGACAGAGTTGTAACTCTGGGAAGGTATCCGGAATCAACGGTAACCGCTTCTCTGTTTGTTTGCGATATAGTATCCACTCACGGCTTATGTAGAATCGCTTCGCAGACTAACTCAAATCTTTGACGCCCTTCTCCCATTCCATCTCAGCTCAAAGAGCAACGACATTCTTGTGGAAAATCCATATCGAAGCAGCAGATACTGACGTGGTCCTCGAGTCCCAGTAAGTTTAGTCAACTGGCTCCTCTGCCTCTGAATTAGACTGCACTCAATTTGTCCTTTCCACTTAGCCTATCACATTAGCCCAAGAGTCTTCCAGAGATATACAACAAGCTTCCTTCCAAGACGAGCTGAATTCACTGTCAGTGAAAGGTCAGCTCAGACGGTGCCTGGACGGGGCAAGATATTGACATCTTCGGAATGGACATTTTTTCGTACCCATGAACTATGCTTGTACAACAGTCAACTGTCTATTACTAGTAGGATAAATTATCTTATGCGTCACCCGCAAACACTGGTCCCAGCTCAATGTTCAACGATAACGAGTTCTAGCAGCAGTGCAGGTTACGCCGTGAATAGATACGAAGATTGAGGTCGATATCCATAAGCACGGGAAAATTACTTTACATATTGACAAAATCTATTAAATGTATAGTCAAGAAGTCGCAAGCGGATGGCTATGAGTTACATCTATCCAAAACGCGTCGGGACTCCCACAGAAACCAAAGGGCTACCTTGCATGGCCGAGGGTCGCGTTAGGCGAGGCAAAGCAGAGCTTCAGAAAAGATGAAGAGGAAGTAAAAGGTCTAGATATGATGCCAAAGTGCAGATAGGAACTGTTAGGAAAGGGAGGAAGATAGCATTAGAGTATTGACTTTTGAGAACAGCAACGGCAAGAGTGCAAGAAGAATGTAGAACAGGTGCTTGCGCGATGAGGTTAAGCCCCTTATTTGTGTCCTCACATCAGCCACATGTAACCTCTTAGATCGTCCTGACGATAAAGAACATCAGACAAAAGAAAATGTCAGAACAACACGGCTGGGGACGTCGAAGGAGAAAGATCGCAATAAGATTTCGAGTATCAGTGACTTGCAGAAGTACATGTACGTATTCGGACACTTTAGCCTACAACCTGAAGGACCTCTTTTTTTTGAATTCTTTCCATACTTGTGATATAATTTGGAAGATCTTCTTGTGCAACTTCTTCCTCACCTCCTCGAGCTCCTTTATCTCATCAACAGTGACGTCCGGCAAGTTTTCAGCATCAATGAATCCTTTCATTCGAGAAGCCTTGGTTGTGGTCCTATAAGGCCAAAACGTCCGCTATTAAGGTCAGGCCATCTCAAGATCAGAACCAATGGCTCACGTAACGGCAATGGCGCCCATTTGCATCAACCACTTCGTAAAGACCTGACCAGCGGATACGAGTTTACCGTAAGCTTTTTCTAGTTTCTCGCGGATACGAGTCACAATGGAGCACAATTAATCGGAGTCAAACCTGCGTAAGACGAGGTGACGATTCCGAGTTCTTTGTTGCGCCTCACATGGGTTCGGCTTCGTCCCTCTGGGAATGATTAACATCAGCTAGGCAAGATCCTGCGCATATAAGCACTGATAATCACTGACCCGGTTCATGGCAGGTACGGTCGGCCGGATAAAGCGCCTGGATGTTCGTCAAATGTGGCACGAGAAGCTTGTCATCAATCTACTCATTTGGCTTTCCTGTGCCAGCGCAATTTTTGTCATAGCCATGCTAGGGCAGCTCATATACACAGACCCCTCCTTATCTCTATGCAAATGATTGAAGACTACTCCACAAACTGTGTGACACTTTGTTCGAAAAATCATCTAAGTCTCTTTCCAACGAGGGAAAACTCGATCTGCGAGCAATCTCACTAAAGTCTTGGATAAATTAGTATGTTACTCCTTTCAGTCCTGGGCTTATTTTGACCTCTTTACAGGAAAGCGAACTCTGGGATATGGGATACAACGTGGCTCGTAGGCTTCGCCAGTCAAGGGCAATGACAACGCTGAATCTGGATCACGTTTATCTATGGTCATGAAATCCAATATGAACCGCAAGGCTTACTCAAAGAGAAATTGTTGTCAGCTTGATGAAGCTTTTGGTATGGATCTTGCGGCGCAAAACGCCAGTATAAACGTCATGATTGAGTTATCCATTCGTAGTATCACCTTAGTTAGCACCTGCAACTACGACAGCTTGTTAGTCTTACTGCATACTTTTCCATGTTTCAATACTTTGCCACCACCTAGGTATGTGACTCTCGGGCGTCTGTCATAAAGTCCGGAAAGCCAAAATGCTAAATAATTTTGTCATTTTGCTGATGTGTATGATCGGTGATCACCCTACTACTGGATCACAATGTGTACGCTTTGCGTGTCGGAGCAATGCCACTACAGAAGTAGGTGTGATGCCCTCCATTCGCTTTGCAGTACCATAAGTCGGCGAAATTCATGGGGAAACAACTGCGTGGTTTTGTCGATCCTTCGTTGTACATCTTCAAATTGCACCCATCGGTAAGTCAGATATAGTCCCTGCCGCGCGACCTACTACGTATGCAAGAATTAAGAGGATAGAGAGATAAAGAACAAGGTGATTTACCAATTTCGGTGAGTCTTATATCGGCATTATCGCTACGAAGAGTCATGTGGTACTCTGAACGAGACGTGAATATTTGATCATATTCAAAGAGACGACTGAGTTTAGTTGTACAAGATACCAACAATGACGCACAAGGTTCCTCTGCACCCTTGACAATTAGATCGTCTATCATCATGCCCGCGAATCCGTCGGCACGAGTTGGACCATTGGTAGTCGTTGTTGAGCTGCAAACCCTGCATTAATGCCAGCAACGACGCCTTGCGCGGTGGCTTCTTCGTAGCCTGTAGTACCGTTGATCTGCCCAGCGAGAAACAGACCCTTACACCAAAAGTTGAGAAAATTAGTAGCGTAGGGTTACGACCACCCACCTTTATCTGTTTCGTTTCAAGAGTGGCTAATGAAAGAACAGCGTGAGTAACTTGGGGCTATGCAAAGAGCGATGGTAAACCATATGGCGGAGTTCACGTGCATCCACATGATCGTATTCCATGCCATATGCAGGCCGCACCACCTTGATGTCCTCCAGCCCCGGAATGGTACGCATCATTGGCTCTTGCAGTTCCTCCGGCATGTTGCATGAAATACCATTGGGATACATAACATCTGAAAAGTAAAGTCTCAGTCTAGCAATGCGGGAAAGAGAGGTAAAAATGTCATGTTACCCGAGTAGTAGCCTTCAGGCTCTAACCAAACAGTATGATTTCCTTTTTGTGGGAAGCGCGATATCTTTGACTCCACGGAAGGGTAGTAGCGTGGTCCTGATTGGCGTGCTAGTTAATGGGTAACATGTTGTGCGTGGGTGAGCCGACTATTCTTTGTCTCCTGAATATGCACGCTCAGATGCAAATTATCTGATGGGTTGCGGCGTTGGTACGCGTTTGATAGTGGTTTTCCTGATACACAAAAAGGGTTAGTGGCAACGGATCGGAAGGGCGAGTGCACCGCATTGGGAACTTCTCGATTGATGTAACTGAAAGGTGATGGCGTTTCATCTCCTACTTGCTTCTCCAGGCGGTCAAATTCACCGTACCTTTATCCAATCAAGCTGGCGTGTCAGTCTGCAGTCGACCGAGCTTGAAACCTGCCGCACTCAGCGGAGCCGAAAGGCCAACAGATGGTCCGTCTCCTAGATGGCCGGCAGGGAACTGTTTGAGGCCTTGAGAGAGGAATCCTTTAGATTTCCTTTTCACTGATATTTGCGAGCTGAAATGCGCCCATGTGAATTTCGCTCGAGAGAAACGTTCCCGTACACATGATGTCTTGGGAACAATGTATTATCTCGCCTGTATCTACTGCAGGCATCAATAAATAGCAAAAAACGGACAAAAGGGTATACCAAGCTTGACTCCCGCAATCTGGCCCCAGCTACTTGTGTTTGACGGGTCAGAGCGGTCAAATACAAGATCGAAAACACTGCCTGAACGGATCGATAGGTTGTTGTAATTGAACATGAGCTCCTGAATATATTTTTTGTAAAGCTTGCGGTCTATCTGAGCGCGAGGGCCCTAAAATTTGCCGTATCTAATGGGACTCCAGCTATGTCGAGTGTATTTACTACGCACCCAAACGGCAGCACCTTTTGACCGGTTCAAGATTTGAAACTGAATTCCGGCTTTGTCTATATATCACAGAACACAAAAACCGTTATCTACAATATTTTAATCAGATGATAGAGCAACTCACCCGCGATACGTCCTATAACCTTTGGAAGACTTCTCCAACAGATGGATCTTCAAACTCCCACCTGCGCGAAAATCGGTATGAATTGCATCTTCGAAAATGTTGCCTGCGACAGCCTTTGTATATTGCGACGTGTTGAAATAGGAATAGAGCCTAGCTGCAGCATCGAAAGTTTTCCGTCGAAGCGCTTCCGTCACTATCCCACAGACGTGTGGGGACACAAGCTGTATTTTAGGCCAGTAGCGATCTGGCCCTGGAAGAATGAGAATGATTTGATGTGAGATCTTGTACTGGAAGTTCAGCTTCGAACTTTCCTAGATGAGAGTTTGGACCTCTTTGAGCGTCAAGTCCACACATTTCTGACAAACACCCTTGTCATATCGGTCAATATCATTGCTGGCATGCTTATAGGCAAGACGAGCTGATGGCCCGTATCTGTCGAAAAATACGGCCAGTTGATGTTCGGTGGCCTCCCCTTGTTGGAGCGAACGCCTAAATTCCATGATTTAGTCATACGAAACGTGAGGTCACAACTGCATACCCGTATAAAAGCTCGGATAATGACCACGGCTTAAGTATGAAGCACTGTATTGGCAACTTTGTCTTATTCTCCCACTCCAACCAGTCCAATCGAGGAGATGGGGTTTGTACGACGAATACGCGTTTCTCCAAGTAGCGTTGATCCACAGACCTGAGTTCCTCATTCGAATCTACAAGACACCAGGCATCTGGTGTGCGCTTGACCGCAGCATGGAAGGCAGAATTGTTGGATATGTCGACAATATCTACGCCGTGTTGAGTGAAATGGTAAACTTCTGTGTCTCCGCGCTGATAGAACGTGGGTAGTTTCGCGTGAAGCCTCAGCACGAGCAGAATTGAAAGCCATGTTGATTTTCTTGGATTTGTGTTGTTTAATTTTCCTCTGTTGTGCAAAGTATTGAATGAGCCTTACCGATGCCAGGTTGCCCTGTTAGAATGAATCCTCCGAATTGCTGGTTCTTGTGCACACTTGGAAGTAACGTCCGGGCCCGAAAAGGGTTTTTGAATCTTGTGGCCGATGCAAGGTTGTGGACTTTAGTGGAGTCCAAGCCAGCGGCCTCAAACAACGCTCGAAACGCCTCGATGTAATTCGTGGCGGATTAGAAAACCAGAAACTAAGTCATCCAGCTCGGCCTCAAGGTCAGCTGGTAATTGCATTGTCCAACAGGATGTGGGAGTGGTTTCTTCGTCGGACAATGTGTTGTCGGTAATGTGCCATCTCTCACTATCTGTCTGAGTGTACAGAACAGCACATCGTCTCCTTCAACACCCCATGTTGCTTCCCATAGACCCTGAAAAGAGGTGGTGCTGACACTGCCTGCTCCGTTGTCCAGTTCTAGGTAATAGGTTTTGGTCAGAGACGACGAAGAAACAGAAAGCGGTCCAGCACACCCGATATGGTTTACATAATGGACCATACTTACCAGGTTCTGTCTCGCTGAACTTGAGTCTTTTTGTCGGTGGGCTACCACTGACCGTTTCTAGGTCTTGTTTATCGGCTAAACTTGTTAATAAGCCGGTAGTATTAGATTGAGAAGAGATGGCTGAAACGCACTTGGTACCGCTACAAACAGTGTCTCTTGCTCCTTCATACCCGAAAACCCTATTTTTTCCTTTCGCCCAGTTGCTCAACTTTCTTCTCCAAAAAGAGATCCTTGATGCAATCCTCCGACAAAGCACCATCATTATCGTCGAGAGCATTTTCTGGGTCCGTGCGTCTCCAGATTGTAAGCAAATCGGCAGCGAGGTGATTGAGAACAGAGGTCTTCTCTTCCTTAACCTTCTTCTTCAAGTCTGCGACATCATCCTCATCGCTGAGGATGACCTTGAAAGGGGTCCCCATGGGCTTCTTGTTGTGATCGACGGTAAGACACCAAAGTACTCTAGTCATCGTGGTGGCAATATCAAGAAGGAATGATGAGCACGTGACTTAGGGAGCATTCCAAATCGAGTATCGTTGGACGAGCCGGCCTCCATCAACAACTTCTGCTCATCGACATTTTCCAACCTCACCTTCTCCTTTGCAACTACGGTTTCTGGAATTGTCCTCGATCCCTGGACATTGTCATATAATCTCCGTAATCCACGTACTTCACGTTCGCCTCCGAGTCGTCCAACCTTCAACAGCTAACAGCAGCGCTCCTCTTTCTATCCAGCAGTAAAAGCCACAGCCGACCACCTGTAACATTATGGATCGATGCGAGCTGTCAGGGCTCGAAACTTTCCAAGAGAATCTTGTTACAGCATGCAGTGCTGCTCTCCATGTGGCTAATGGGCCTGGAGCACACTAGATGTGGGCCTAAAATTTAAGGTCGCTGGAATGAACGTCCCTTCCTCTCTTTTGGATGACTAGGCCGTCCTTGCCTCAAACATCGCAGCCGTGGATGAGGGAGGGTTTGGAGGGGTTCCTAATGAACAGGAGGCTGTTCCGAAGGTGCACAATGGGCTGTTCTGACTGATAAGACCTATCAAACTGACCAAAACCTGTTATTTTCTCTTTTTTCTAACTTCTCGACAAGCATCAAACTGTCCCGAAGCCGTAGGACCGGGGTTAGAGCGTGCAGGAGAGGGTCAGCAGGTTGCTCCAGAGGTGCTCCTTTGTTCGTTCCGGAGTCTCTTGGACATACAACTCACGAATCCCCTTTTTTGCACTTTTAGCAGGGTAGGAAGTCTTCAGAAGCTGCCGGGATGGGTTAGGAAGGATCGGAGGACATGGAGAACGGTCAGTGGGACCCCCAAAACGTGCGTTTTATTTATTCAAACGTTTCATTCATTTCTTACTTACTAAAACTTGTCCGTTTTCGCTTTTTCGCACTATTCGCAGGCTGAAACCGCCCCTATAACCTACGCGACAGCCCAGGGAGGGCTTTGATCTACAGGGAGGCGCGCGTCCGCTCTTTTAGGGGAGTCAAGCCCACTAACCCAGCGGACACACTCCACTCCACCTTCCAATGGACTTGCCAACCTCAGATATTCGTCATTGAAAATAGCCGGCCCAGATAGACGAATACTTGATTGCAACAAAAATCTAGATGTATTGCATAGTGGTATCATAATAGAGTTTTAAAAAGCAGAGCTCTAGTCAAGAAATAAAGACCTAGCCGTTTTTTAGCTGAATAGCAGTTAAAGCGTCGTGAAAACCCTTCGTATCAAGGGACGTCTCGTTCATGACGTCTTTGGCAATGGCTGAAATATTGGGTCTGTTTGCCGATAATGGCGATGGCAGTGGTGGCATAATGATCGAAGTGACCCAGTCTTTAACGACTGGATGATCCGAGGTGGGATGATAAAGACACGTTTCGAATAGCTTGAGATGTCGATTGAATAACTTTGGTTGGGGTGAAAAGTGGTAGATCTAGAAGATCGATTAGTTCGGAATTGGCTCAGATATTTACCGAGTCCTTACCGCTCTCTAACTTTGAATATGCTTCGTCTGCTGAGATTTTCTTGGTGAACATTACTATATTTTAGTAGGTGAGACGTCCTGAATAGAGGGGGGAAAAGCAAGAACGGACAAAAGGCACAAACAACGATGCACGCTGTAGACTCGGTCGCAGAGTAGACTAAGACTTGCCCGCCGCTGTCAATTACATTCTGGATAAACTTGCAGGTATCAGGTAACGAAACAAGGAGCGCTTCCTTGCGTGATTCATCTAATCTTATGTGGCGCTTGACAAAGCCATAGTCTGGGTGAACTTGGGGGCGCTCTTGGGATGTACGAAAGTCAGTGTTAGGGACGTGTCAAAAGTATAGCGCTACTTTGTTTGATGAGACGCATGGCAGCCGAGCGGCTCATTTTCCTCGTCTTCATGACTATAATGAGCCGCGAGGGTTAGGTTTGATGTCGAGGGTAAAATGAATATAGATCATCTCACGGTAGGCGGCCACGACTGTTGCGCTCCGAGATATCCCCATGACGCTATGAACAAGAACCCTGCCACGGGCCTCTAATGCAGCTTGAATGAAATGGCGGGCTTCCGGTAGATGTATGAGGATGTTGACATATTCAGTGTCCTCAACTGCGATGGTCAAATGTTTTGGACCGGTAGAGGGATATTCTGGACAGACAGAGACTACATGTGTTATGCAAAGCCTCTCTTGCACATCCAAAGACGAAGCGGCTGACAGACTATCGCATCCGGATCCAATATCACGTCGTTATAGAGTGAAGAATATGGCGGCTTACTTGCCAGGGTAGATTTGACCCTTAAGAATCTCACTGACGCTGGATGATCCCCAGAACATGACGATGGTAGCAGAATTGAATGCCACTGGAGTGCAGATGCTATGGTTGGGAAAGTGGGAACGCGAAGAAGACCATCAAGTGGAGCCATGTCAAGAAGATTGTTTTTGGCTGGCTGACTGGGGGAACAACAGCCTAAACAGAAAAACGGCGAGAAAAACAAGAAGTTCTTCAAACATTGTACCTGATCTTATTCTTGCGTCCGCAGCTCCTGCAAACCAAA
The DNA here is from genome assembly GCA_018851305.1 of Calocybe cyanea. Classification (NCBI taxonomy): domain Eukaryota; kingdom Fungi; phylum Basidiomycota; class Agaricomycetes; order Agaricales; family Lyophyllaceae; genus Calocybe; species Calocybe cyanea. Next base: position 12,934 of record JABCKL010000191.1, read on the forward strand.
AAATACTAAGAAATGAACAAAAATTGGTTCTGACTATCTATCTGCTGGCGAACATTGAAAGTGAGTAAGTGACTGTCGCTGTTGGCCGACTGGCCCGAACGAGCCAAATAGCTCACAATACGATACCCGAAATAACTTTGCACATGCTTCCTCCTCACGCTGCCAGCCATGGCTTCTGCTTTCTTTCGCTCCGTCCTTTGCTGCTGCCATCAGAGCCAGGAGGAACAAAGCGGTTTGCTAGACGAATACCCCGATGAAAATTCTCGTCTCATTCCTGACAGCTTGGATCAGACCCCATAGTACGTTAACTGGTATCACTCTTTCATGTTCAGCATACTCAATCGGTATCAGCTCCAATAAGGCCTTAACCGACCAACAAAAGCTGCGACAGAAGCTTGGTACCATTGTCAGAGCCACAGAAAGGTATGTGATTGTGACCGCCAGAGAGGCAGAGATTAACGTTTTTATTTTTTTTAGGAAAATGGTCAATGTTGGGTCTCAGTTACCCTTTAATCTCTACGATCGACCTCTTCCTCCCAAATCTCGGCAGCAAGTTTCTAATGCGGGATATGAAACCACGAGCCCCTTAAACGAAGCCGAAGATGAATACCGTCAGAATATCTACACCCACGAACCATACCTTCGTGCCCCTTATCTAAGTCTGGCAAATTCTAATCCTGATTCTTATGATGCCCTTCCTCGTGCCTCTGATGATGCTACATCCAGTGCGAGATTGGCGTTGAATGTCCAAGTCGTTCGTTCTGGCAACGGAAAAAGGCGGTCGAAACGGCGCCACCAAGGCGACAACAATCTCAACGTCGATCCGGATTTACTTTCAGATTCCCATACAAAACCACCATCTCCTGTGTCAGACGCAGCTTTAGCAAACGTACGTCCATCATCACTAACTTCTTATTTCAATATACCTGGTGTTTCTAATAAACTCCAAGGCGTCCCTAGATGAACTCAAGCTTCAGGAATCAGACCCAATCTCCGTTAGCTGGGAAGATTAACTGATCGAAGTCCCCATTCCACCTATCGTGTGTCGAGCCAAAACAGGTCCCCCCCCTCCACGAGGCTGCGGCTGAGCATATCCGTGGACTTTCATAACATCGCGCCCATCGTCTGTCCTCTGATAAGGTTTCGACCATTAGCTCGAACACTCAAAAGTTGCTATGAAGCGAGGTTTTTGTCGTGCACCCAACGTCTGCGGCGTAGAAGCTGCTGCGGAACACTTGGTACATTGAATGCCCCAACAATTGACGATCAGATATTAATCGATGTGGAACGGCTATTAACGGCAAGGGTCTCTCCCTTTTGCCCCCTAAATCCCGGATTTGCAGTTCAATTGGTGGAATTCCGGTTTTCTCTGTACCCACCACTTTCCGAGAGTTACAGCACATCACCGGGGTTCGTTATTCACTGGGGCAGATGTATCTCTGATGTCGTCAATTTTTCTCAATCCATTGTCTAATATCAAAAAGTCCCAAATACATTGTCAAAATGCCACATAATCTATTGAACACGTTCCACGCTTCGTTAAGTGCCCCCAAAACACCATTTGCGATCATTCTTTGCTCCACCGTAGTGTTTGACGCGTTGAGCTGCAGAAGTTTCCACATTCAATTCAACTCGAGGACGGCATGGAAAAAGTAGGACATACCTTGTCCGGATGATCGTTCTTGTATACTTGATCTTGACTTGGGCTAGTGACACCAGCTCCGCCATCCCAACCTTTGGTAGTCCAAGTTCAGGCCAAAGAACGTTATCGAGACTGCCCAGCAGCGCACGAATGTTCGTCTCCTTTCCTCCTTTCCAAGCCATCAACTTCATGTCGACGCTATCCTTGAGCTCATGCCGCTCCTGGTTTTCAGCCTCAGCCGCGTTGCTCGCAGCACGCAGGTTCTGAAGGGCTTGCAATGGCGGCGCTCGGGATAGCAAAGCCGGTTTGACAGGAGGTCTCGGTTTAGGTTTGGAAAGGGGTGGCTGCCTCGTCGACACGTTCGCATCGTGGCCAGCATCGTTCTGGGTCACCAGCTACCATGTCTCTTCTCGAGCAATTCTACGTTGCTTTACTTTCCACCAAGCATGCAACATTCTCAACGTTCGAAAAACAGATTAAGGCCATATTGCGTAAGAACCTCACCAATTTCGAGCCGCTGTGGGACATCCTCTCTTCGACGCTTTCTTCTTTGTCCAATGCTCAGCAATTGAGCGGTTCACCA